>OZ010601.1:750000-837500 GCA_963932145.1 Acanthosepion lycidas
TTGACATGAAAATGTCTGTCTGTATGTGTAATGCAGGGAAGAAAGTAAAAATCTATTGACCATGTTTTAATACCATTGACATGAAAATGTCTGTGTGTGTGTGTAATGCAGGGAAGAAAGTACAAATCTATTGACCATGTTTTAATACCATTGACATGAAAATGTCTGTGTGTGTGTGTAATGCAGGGAAGAAAGTACAAATCTATTGACCATGTTTTAATACCATTGACATGAAAATGTCTGTCTGTGTGTGTAATGCAGGGAAGAAAGTAAAAATCTATTGACCATGTTTTAATACCATTGACATGAAAATGTCTGTCTGTGTGTGTAATGCAGGGAAGAAAGTAAAAATCTATTGACCATGTTTTAATACCATTGACATTAAAATGCCTGTCTGTGTGTGTAATGCAGGGAAGAAAGTAAAAATCTATTGACCATGTTTTAATACCATTGACATGAAAATGTCTGTCTGTGTGTGTAATGCAGGGAAGAAAGTAAAAATCTATTGACCATGTTTTAATACCATTGACATGAAAATGTCTGTCTGTGTGTGTAATGCAGGGAAGAAAGTACAAATCTATTGACCATGTTTTAATACCATTGACATGAAAATGTCTGTCTGTGTGTGTAATGCAGGGAAGAAAGTAAAAATCTATTGACCATATTTTAATACCATTGACATGAAAATGTCTGTCTGTGTGTGTAATGCAGGGAAGAAAGTAAAAATCTATTGACCATGTTTTAATACCATTGACATTAAAATGCCTGTCTGTGTGTGTAATGCAGGGAAGAAAGTAAAAATCTATTGACCATGTTTTAATACCATTGACATGAAAATGTCTGTCTGTGTGTGTAATGCAGGGAAGAAAGTACAAATCTATTGACCATGTTTTAATACCATTGACATGAAAATGTCTTTCTGTGTGTGTAATGCAGGGAAGAAAGTACAAATCTATTGACCATGTTTTAATACCATTGACATGAAAATGTCTGTCTGTGTGTGTAATGCAGGGAAGAAAGTACAAATCTATTGACCATGTTTTAATACCATTGACATGAAAATGTCTGTGTGTGTGTGTAATGCAGGGAAGAAAGTACAAATCTATTGACCATGTTTTAATACCATTGACATGAAAATGTCTGTCTGTGTGTGTAATGCAGGGAAGAAAGTAAAAATCTATTGACCATATTTTAATACCATTGACATGAAAATGTCTGTCTGTGTGTGTAATGCAGGGAAGAAAGTAAAAATCTATTGACCATGTTTTAATACCATTGACATTAAAATGCCTGTCTGTGTGTGTAATGCAGGGAAGAAAGTAAAAATCTATTGACCATGTTTTAATACCATTGACATGAAAATGTCTGTCTGTGTGTGTAATGCAGGGAAGAAAGTACAAATCTATTGACCATGTTTTAATACCATTGACATGAAAATGTCTTTCTGTGTGTGTAATGCAGGGAAGAAAGTAAAAATCTATTGACCATGTTTTAATACCATTGACATGAAAATGTCTGTCTGTGTGTGTAATGCAGGGAAGAAAGTAAAAATCTATTGACCATGTTTTAATACCATTGACATGAAAATGTCTGTGTGTGTGTGTAATGCAGGGAAGAAAGTACAAATCTATTGACCATGTTTTAATACCATTGACATGAAAATGTCTGTGTGTGTGTGTAATGCAGGGAAGAAAGTACAAATCTATTGACCATGTTTTAATACCATTGACATGAAAATGTCTGTCTGTGTGTGTAATGCAGGGAAGAAAGTAAAAATCTATTGACCATGTTTTAATACCATTGACATGAAAATGTCTGTCTGTGTGTGTAATGCAGGGAAGAAAGTAAAAATCTATTGACCATGTTTTAATACCATTGACATTAAAATGCCTGTCTGTGTGTGTAATGCAGGGAAGAAAGTAAAAATCTATTGACCATGTTTTAATACCATTGACATGAAAATGTCTGTCTGTGTGTGTAATGCAGGGAAGAAAGTAAAAATCTATTGACCATGTTTTAATACCATTGACATGAAAATGTCTGTCTGTGTGTGTAATGCAGGGAAGAAAGTACAAATCTATTGACCATGTTTTAATACCATTGACATGAAAATGTCTGTCTGTGTGTGTAATGCAGGGAAGAAAGTAAAAATCTATTGACCATATTTTAATACCATTGACATGAAAATGTCTGTCTGTGTGTGTAATGCAGGGAAGAAAGTAAAAATCTATTGACCATGTTTTAATACCATTGACATTAAAATGCCTGTCTGTGTGTGTAATGCAGGGAAGAAAGTAAAAATCTATTGACCATGTTTTAATACCATTGACATGAAAATGTCTGTCTGTGTGTGTAATGCAGGGAAGAAAGTACAAATCTATTGACCATGTTTTAATACCATTGACATGAAAATGTCTTTCTGTGTGTGTAATGCAGGGAAGAAAGTACAAATCTATTGACCATGTTTTAATACCATTGACATGAAAATGTCTGTCTGTGTGTGTAATGCAGGGAAGAAAGTACAAATCTATTGACCATGTTTTAATACCATTGACATGAAAATGTCTGTGTGTGTGTGTAATGCAGGGAAGAAAGTACAAATCTATTGACCATGTTTTAATACCATTGACATGAAAATGTCTGTCTGTGTGTGTAATGCAGGGAAGAAAGTAAAAATCTATTGACCATGTTTTAATACCATTGACATGAAAATGTCTGTGTGTGTGTGTAATGCAGGGAAGAAAGTACAAATCTATTGACCATGTTTTAATACCATTGACATGAAAATGTCTGTCTGTGTGTGTAATGCAGGGAAGAAAGTAAAAATCTATTGACCACGTTTTAATACCATTGACATGAAAATGTATGTGTGTGTGTGTAATGCAGGGAAGAAAGTAAAAATCTATTGACCACGTTTTAATACCATTGACATGAAAATGTCTGTCTGTGTGTGTAATGCAGGGAAGAAAGTAAAAATCTATTGACCATGTTTTAATACCATTGACATGAAAATGTCTGTCTGTGTGTGTAATGCAGGGAAGAAAGTAAAAATCTATTGACCACGTTTTAATACCATTGACATGAAAATGTCTGTCTGTGTGTGTAATGCAGGGAAGAAAGTAAAAATCTATTGACCACGTTTTAATACCATTGACATGAAAATGTCTGTGTGTCTGTGTAATGCAGGGAAGAAAGTACAAATCTATTGACCACGTTTTAATAACATTGACATGAAAATGTCTGTCTGTGTGTGTAATGCAGGGAAGAAAGTAAAAATCTATTGACCATGTTTTAATACCATTGACATGAATATGTCTTTCTGTGTGTGTAATGCAGGGAAGAAAGTAAAAATCTATTGACCATGTTTTAATACCATTGACATGAAAATGTCTGTCTGTGTGTGTAATGCAGGGAAGAAAGTACAAATCTATTGACCATGTTTTAATAACATTGACATGAAAATGTCTTTCTGTGTGTGTAATGCAGGGAAGAAAGTAAAAATCTATTGACCATGTTTTAATACCATTGACATGAAAATGTCTTTCTGTGTGTGTAATGCAGGGAAGAAAGTAAAAATCTATTGACCATGTTTTAATACCATTGACATGAAAATGTCTGTCTGTGTGTGTAATGCAGGGAAGAAAGTAAAAATCTATTGACCATGTTTTAATAACATTGACATGAAAATGTCTTTCTGTGTGTGTAATGCAGGGAAGAAAGTACAAATCTATTGACCATGTTTTAATACCATTGACATGAAAATGTCTGTGTGTGTGTGTAATGCAGGGAAGAAAGTACAAATCTATTGACCATGTTTTAATAACATTGACATGAAAATGTCTTTCTGTGTGTGTAATGCAGGGAAGAAAGTAAAAATCTATTGACCATGTTTTAATACCATTGACATGAAAATGTCTTTCTGTGTGTGTAATGCAGGGAAGAAAGTAAAAATCTATTGACCATGTTTTAATACCATTGACATGAAAATGTCTGTCTGTGTGTGTAATGCAGGGAAGAAAGTACAAATCTATTGACCATGTTTTAATACCATTGACATGAAAATGTCTGTGTGTGTGTGTAATGCAGGGAAGAAAGTAAAAATCTATTGACCATGTTTTAATACCATTGACATGAAAATGTCTTTCTGTGTGTGTAATGCAGGGAAGAAAGTAAAAATCTATTGACCATGTTTTAATACCATTGACATGAAAATGTCTGTCTGTGTGTGTAATGCAGGGAAGAAAGTACAAATCTATTGACCATGTTTTAATACCATTGACATGAAAATGTCTGTGTGTGTGTGTAATGCAGGGAAGAAAGTAAAAATCTATTGACCATGTTTTAATACCATTGACATGAAAATGTCTGTCTGTGTGTGTAATGCAGGGAAGAAAGTACAAATCTATTGACCATGTTTTAATAACATTGACATGAAAATGTCTTTCTGTGTGTGTAATGCAGGGAAGAAAGTAAAAATCTATTGACCATGTTTTAATACCATTGACATGAAAATGTCTTTCTGTGTGTGTAATGCAGGGAAGAAAGTAAAAATCTATTGACCATGTTTTAATACCATTGACATGAAAATGTCTGTCTGTGTGTGTAATGCAGGGAAGAAAGTAAAAATCTATTGACCATGTTTTAATAACATTGACATGAAAATGTCTTTCTGTGTGTGTAATGCAGGGAAGAAAGTACAAATCTATTGACCATGTTTTAATACCATTGACATGAAAATGTCTGTGTGTGTGTGTAATGCAGGGAAGAAAGTACAAATCTATTGACCATGTTTTAATAACATTGACATGAAAATGTCTTTCTGTGTGTGTAATGCAGGGAAGAAAGTAAAAATCTATTGACCATGTTTTAATACCATTGACATGAAAATGTCTTTCTGTGTGTGTAATGCAGGGAAGAAAGTAAAAATCTATTGACCATGTTTTAATACCATTGACATGAAAATGTCTGTCTGTGTGTGTAATGCAGGGAAGAAAGTACAAATCTATTGACCATGTTTTAATACCATTGACATGAAAATGTCTGTGTGTGTGTGTAATGCAGGGAAGAAAGTAAAAATCTATTGACCATGTTTTAATACCATTGACATGAAAATGTCTTTCTGTGTGTGTAATGCAGGGAAGAAAGTAAAAATCTATTGACCATGTTTTAATACCATTGACATGAAAATGTCTGTCTGTGTGTGTAATGCAGGGAAGAAAGTACAAATCTATTGACCATGTTTTAATACCATTGACATGAAAATGTCTGTGTGTGTGTGTAATGCAGGGAAGAAAGTAAAAATCTATTGACCATGTTTTAATACCATTGACATGAAAATGTCTGTCTGTGTGTGTAATGCAGGGAAGAAAGTACAAATCTATTGACCATGTTTTAATAACATTGACATGAAAATGTCTTTCTGTGTGTGTAATGCAGGGAAGAAAGTAAAAATCTATTGACCATGTTTTAATACCATTGACATGAAAATGTCTTTCTGTGTGTGTAATGCAGGGAAGAAAGTAAAAATCTATTGACCATGTTTTAATACCATTGACATGAAAATGTCTGTCTGTGTGTGTAATGCAGGGAAGAAAGTAAAAATCTATTGACCATGTTTTAATAACATTGACATGAAAATGTCTTTCTGTGTGTGTAATGCAGGGAAGAAAGTACAAATCTATTGACCATGTTTTAATACCATTGACATGAAAATGTCTGTGTGTGTGTGTAATGCAGGGAAGAAAGTACAAATCTATTGACCATGTTTTAATAACATTGACATGAAAATGTCTTTCTGTGTGTGTAATGCAGGGAAGAAAGTAAAAATCTATTGACCATGTTTTAATACCATTGACATGAAAATGTCTTTCTGTGTGTGTAATGCAGGGAAGAAAGTAAAAATCTATTGACCATGTTTTAATACCATTGACATGAAAATGTCTGTCTGTGTGTGTAATGCAGGGAAGAAAGTACAAATCTATTGACCATGTTTTAATACCATTGACATGAAAATGTCTGTGTGTGTGTGTAATGCAGGGAAGAAAGTAAAAATCTATTGACCATGTTTTAATACCATTGACATGAAAATGTCTTTCTGTGTGTGTAATGCAGGGAAGAAAGTAAAAATCTATTGACCATGTTTTAATACCATTGACATGAAAATGTCTGTCTGTGTGTGTAATGCAGGGAAGAAAGTACAAATCTATTGACCATGTTTTAATACCATTGACATGAAAATGTCTGTGTGTGTGTGTAATGCAGGGAAGAAAGTAAAAATCTATTGACCATGTTTTAATACCATTGACATGAAAATGTCTGTCTGTGTGTGTAATGCAGGGAAAAAAGTACAAATCGTTATTGTTGTTGACATGTTCATTTGTTGAGATCCCAAAAAAAGAAAGTGGGAGAGTTTTTTTTTTGTTTTTTTTTAATCGGTTCTGCTTTTATACTAATGTGTCGCATGGTTACTGCAGAGTCACATGACTATATATCTAAATGGAAAGTATACCCCTTTTTGCTACTGAAGATTGATTTATTTACATTGGTATGTGGATTGCACACCTGAATGAAATTATTTTATTATTTTACATATAAAGTCTCATCGATATTCTTTATAATGTTTATATTGCTTTCATTCATTGATTTTGTTTTCATTTCTAATGTTTCAACTTTAACATTACTTACATCAGTTCTATTCCTTTCTAGTGATCTTTACTTAAATATCATTTTCTGTTCTCATATACGTCATTTTTAATGATGAGCCACAAATTTTCTATTGGATTAATATCTGGAGAGACTGAAGGACATTCTATTAACGTGGTGTCTTTGGAAACATTTTTGTAGGAGTTGCAAAATGAGCAACAGTGAGCTTTTAACAATATGAAGAGCATTGTCTTGCATGAGTGCATATGGGCTGTACAAAAATAAAAAAAAGTTTTGTCCATGAAGTTTCAATCATTCTTTGCAGTCATATTGAAATCATCATCATCAACTTTGAAGGTAACTATAATTTCAATGCCTACAATAATATAACAAAACTCCCTCGCACCTCCTGTTGGTCATAGGCTGCTATGTGAGTGTCCTCCTATACCAGTCAATCTTCACCACTCTTGTTGTGTTAAGTTTTTCATCTGAGGAAGTCATTGGCAAAGCTGGTTGAAATGCCTCCAGCAGCAAAGGGAGGGAATTACAAGAAAAATAAAGCAGGAGGCGACTTTCACTGCAGACAACCAAATATATATAAACAAATAACTTGGAATTTATTTCTCAAGAGTTACATTTGAGATTAAACCTTGGTAGGAAAATTAAATAAAAACAATAAATGAAATAATAATACAGAATAAAAACAATTTAAAAAAATACAATTTCCCATGATGCAAATGATAAAGGAATTGGAAAGTGTTTTTAGTGATCTATGACACCACATCATCTTATGACCACACTTCCGGAGAGGAAAGAATTTTTCTATTACCACTTTCCAATGCAGAGTGTTTTGCAGCTCCACTCTGGAAGTAATTTGGTCATTCCAACTGAGCACAAAGCTGACTTGAACTCAACCATTTTAACCATTCTTATTCTTACTTGGCCTAACTTACTTTTGGACCAGAAAAAGAAAACGGACATACCCAAGAGACATTGAGAACTTTGTTTCTCTACAGTCACTATAAAACAGAATCAACAGTCTGTAGTAGAAATCCAAGTTTTTGTATACTTCTTCTGTAATTGTTTATCATGTGAACATGCACCCCACCCCTATCATACACCAACATGCAACCTTTAAATTCCACTTATCTATGGCTGTATTGTGGGTTAATATGTGTCTGTCTTATTCACAATATATCACAACAACAACAGCAATGTCCCATGCTGGTGAATGGTATTTGATTCAACAATTCAAACAAGGAACTACATGCTGGTGTATGTTTTTATACTATTTTATCA
This sequence comes from Acanthosepion lycidas, assembly GCA_963932145.1. Classification (NCBI taxonomy): domain Eukaryota; kingdom Metazoa; phylum Mollusca; class Cephalopoda; order Sepiida; family Sepiidae; genus Acanthosepion; species Acanthosepion lycidas. The sequence continues at coordinate 757,942 of OZ010601.1, forward strand.
GATATTTTACAGTAAATAAATTTTCTGATTGTAAAATGGTGTTAAATTTATGTAATACCAATTTGATGAGAAAAGTTCTGTCTCCTTTGAAATTCTATGTTGGAACGATTGCCTTTGCCTGAAGCCATAGTGATAGGAATCTTGTTAACATTTTGCACATAAAGTCATAGCACTGATAGACCTCTATACTAATGTATTTGCAGGAAAGTTCTAAACCCACAAAGCCCAAAAGTAGGAGTTGGTTTCTTGTCAAAAGAAAGTTTTCTTTTAGCTAACTAACCCAGGATTCCCAAAGGCTAGATTCTACAAAAAGTTTTAGATGTCACTACCAACATTTTGTTACTTCCAAAGTCTGAAATTGGATGTGTGGTTTTAGGAGTTGGATGCCTGAGGGTAATTCTTTGTGATTTATTTATTGGAACTTTGGGAATAAAATGAACTGGCTCAAGGGTATAAAATAAATAATATATTTTTTATTTATTTCCTTTAGAGTCCTTTGATATTCGGTGTCACAAAAATATTCATTTATAAGGCGGATATTGGTAGCAGTTTGGGGAAATGTCTGGTAGTGGTCGTTTTGAAGACAGACCATGATGGGGTAGTTGTAATATTAGAAATAAGTCAGCATCAATGTATTGTGTTGTTCTTGGACCTAAGCAGGGCACAAATTAGTAGGTGACCTCTCAACTACTTTATGCCTCACACATAGCTGGTTTCTCTAATGGCAGTGTTCTTCTGTTCCGTTGTCTTCTGCTGTCTGATCTGCTTCAAGCTCAGAGGTGTCAGCTTATATCCTTGAGGTCAGGCTCCAAGATTCTGGTACGAACTTTGGTTTTGGCTAAAATCAAAAGTCTCTTTGAGTCAATTTTTTTTTGATTGATCAAAATTATTTCATTTTCCAGCGTTCCTTTCATTTTCATTTTTTTTTAATGGAAGTTATGCGTGGAGCCTTCCTAATTTTTGGTATTTTTCATTTCAAATAAATAGGCTTTGATCCTGCAAACTTCTGGGATTTTCTGGCTTTTTTCTTCCACTTTTTATTTGAGGGTTGTCTTCTCATTAATAGAGAGAAGTTAAGAGAGAGAGAGAGAGAGAGAGAGAGAGAAAGAAAGGAAAGCTCAAATGTCTTTTTTTAATTTGTATTCTTTTTATTTTTGTTTATTTTATTTTTATTGGAACTCACTACAGATGTTTCAAGTCATTAGCATGGAAAGAAGCGAACTACCAAACATTTGAGACATTTTTACATTCTCAATTGTTTTTAGAAGCATTGATTTTCTGGTTTGCCTTATAGCCATTGGTCTCAGATTGGTATTTATTGTGTCTTCTGCATTTTGAATCAATTAATTAGTTTAAACTTGGCATTTGATGTCACACACAAGGTGACATACAAGCAAAATTCATCATGGTGCTAAATGTTTCTGTCAATTGTTAAATACATTTAAAATCGCAATTTCCAAACTGAACACAGGTTAAGGGCTTCTAGAATCTAAAACTTTACTTTTACAATTAATGATTGATTGTATAAGTGCATTTAACCACTTCATTAAATTAGTGTTTTTGAAATCTCCATATTATTAAGATATTTATTAGTTCTCTTCATCAATGTTGATGGAACATTGGTATGTATGAAAATATTGTTCTTTCTGAAAGTGTTTGGCTTCTTCTTGAGCCATAACTTCATATGGATTAAAAAAATTCACTGTATACTATAACTATCTGGAAGTTGTCATGGGATCACCACTTCATTACATATAATCCTATCCTAAAGCATTAACACACACACACACACACAGAATAAAATTTTTTTTTTGGCTCAGGGTAATTTTGATATAATTTAATAGTGTTTGGATCATAGTTTTGTTGAAAAGTGATTTTTTTCAAAAGTATGTGTAAACCAGATGTTATATAATGTCTTTGCAAAACTGAATGATATTGTGAACAGAATCCAAATTCAAACTTTTTGGTAGTAAGAGGAGAGTGTATTTGAGAAGAAAGCCAGGAGAAAGACTGAATAGTGAATGTGTTGTTTCAACAGTTAAGCATGGTGGTGGGTTTTATTATGGTGTCGGGAAGTTTTAGGGAAGAAAGCGTGGAGATTTGATTCAGTTCAAGGAAATCATGAAAAAAGAACAATATCATTCAATTTTTCAAAGACATACTATGCCATCTGATATGTATATATATATATATATATATATATATATATATATATATATATATATATTTAATAAAATAAAATGGAGAACAAGTAGGAAACGTATCTCAATCTAACATGTTTCATTTTTATTAAAGTATTGTCAGAGATCGAGATAGAAATGAAAAAAACAAAGAGACAGAGCGCTGGTATGTTAAGATTTTTGGTTACTTCTTATTAGTCAGATACATGTCACATGTATAAATGCAATAAATAATATATATATATATATATATATTAAAAGTATATCAAAAGTCTCAGGGTCCATCAAGAATCTCTCGGCCCTGTCGGCTGGGGCTTTAGAATACGCCGACTGCACCTCTGTAGAGGGGTAAGACCCCACCAATGAGGCGTCCTGGGTATGACGTTAAATTGCATCCAACAGCAAGGCCTCTGATCTGGAGGTTTTGATGAACGTGGAACCACCTCTTAATTGCTGGTGTTCCCAGGTCCACCTTGACCTTGGGTGGTAGCACCTGTTAGGGTCCCAGCTATGGGCAAATAGTGAACTCCTAGTTTTCCGCGTCCTGGGTATGATGGTAAACTACATCCGCGTCCTGGGCATGATGGTAAACTACATCCACGTCCTGGGTACGGTGATAAACTGCATCCAACAGCAAGGTCTCAGATAATGTTTTCAGAAAAATAATGTTGCCAGCACTAAGTTTTTGAAACAATAATGTTGCCAGCTCTAAGTTTTTGAAACAATAATGTTGCCAGCTCTAAGTTTTTTTGTAAAAAAGTAATGTTGCCAGCTATACGTTTTTTTGTAAAAGAGTAATGTTGTCAGCTATACGTTTTTTTGTAAAAGAGTAATGTTGCCAGCTATACGTTTTTTTGTAAATGAATAATGTTTCCAGCTATACATTTTTGTGTAAAGGAATAATGTTGCCAGCTATACGTTTTTTATTCCATACAAAATAGGCATTTAAAATTCATATAAACTGGATTTGGCATTAAATAACCCACAGTGGTTGATATGCCATAAAACTCAAACAAACAAACAAACAAACAAACAAACAAATCAAGAATCTCTCCTTTCCACTACCAAGCATCAGAAGAAATTGAATTTAAAGTATCAAGCTCTGTTTCATCTTCAGTTCACTTGAAGATGAAACAGAGCTTGATTCAATTTAATTCTAATAATCATATTGAAGTTTTCAGCTCTTGTTTTTAAAACATGAGAACTCTTATGTAGCGAAGGAATCATATTTTAAAAATATAATTATAATTTAGGCTCTACTTTTGTATCGAGCACTGTTTTTTAAAAATAAAAGCAAAAATACTAAAGAACTTTGAACTATTTACCTAACGAGTTCTTTCCTATTTTCTACATATTTTCACACATATATATATGATAAATATATTTTAACATATATATATGATAAATATATGATATATATATACTCAAATGGATAAACATAAATAAATGTATGTGTAAGTGTTCAATTACAAATATATATATATATATATATATATATATATATATATATATATATATATATATATATCTTTTGGCATAAGAAAAACAGTGATCAATGCTAAATAACAGAGTTATTAAGTATATATTAATATAAAAAATTTAATTAATATTTCAAAAATTTATCCATTGACTGTTTGAAAAATCTTGTAAATTTTATTTTACAAGGTGAAAATGATCATTTACATAACGGTATCTTAATTGTGATTGTATGATATATATATATATATATATATATATATATATATATATATATATATATATATATATATATATAAGCCTTTTTATTATATCCTTACTCTGTCCTGGACATTGAGTTCTACCTGGATTCTATCCTCTTGGAATTTTTTTACACACACACACACACACACACACACACACACACACACACACACATACACACACACACACACATATATATGTGTGTGTGTGTGTATGTACGTTTGTATATATATTTGTGTGTTTTAGATATATGTACATATCATATATGTATGTGTATATTAACCACTATATATATATAAACAAACGTCTTGCATTTGATTTAGGTTAATTTCCTTAGTAAGCTGGATCAAATATATAAGGTAGCCGAAGAAAATCCGTTTTATCAAGTTATTAAAAAACCTCTGTCACTTTTTAAGTTGTATTACAAATGCAACTGTAAAAAATAAAAAATTTACAAATGTAATGTTTCTTCCTAATTCTATTTATAGTCGAGGTTATATTTACTTCATTCGTGTTTATTTAGCGAGACGCCTTTTCCGCAATAGGGAAAATATGACAAATATAAAATTACCAAAAATGATTTCACTTTAATATTTTTAAATTAATTATGAAAAACATAAATTATTAAAAAAAAAAAGTTTTTTTTCCAAATTTATTAAAAATAGTAAACATAGTTCAGTTCAAGGGAAATAATCCAATCAAGGCCGGTAACTCTAAGATTTTTTTCAATCAATGTCTATTTTCAATATTTCGCACAATTATGAAATCCAGCTAAATCTGTATTCCATGATTAACCTTTGCAATTTACAAATAAAAAGTAAGTGCCTTCTGTATTTTCTGAACAAAAAGTTTTCCTTGTGAATATTATTAATTTTCTTTTGTCTTCCAATTCTTTTCTCTTTTTTTTCATTACACAAGAAAAAATAACGTTGAACTTTATTTTTGATTAATTTCATTTTCTTGTGATAAAATCATGAACCGATAAAGAAAGTTAAGAAGATATATTTAAAATTTATCGAAAAAATTTTTTTTAATACTGACAATAAAAGGAAATTAACTTTGAGATTTTTAATTTTAATTTTAAAATTATTTTTATTCAATTTGTCTTTCTTTACTTTTTAAAATTTTTCACAAAGTTATTAAAACTTATAAACAAGTTTTGGTCAAAAAAAAAGAAAAGAAAAAAAAAGCTAATTATTTTTTCATTAACAACAATTCTCATATATTTTATTTTATTTTTAATTATATCCTTAATCCTTGAAACGTTATTTTAATTTTTAGTTGGTACGTATGTTTGAGTCGACATTTTTTTTATTTATTTATTGCCGAAATGAAAAAAAAAAACATCAATTTATTTAATTAAAAATGTTAGTTTCTCGTTTCTTTTGTAGTTCAATATATTTGTTTGATTTTTGTTCTGATAAATAAAGTGCTTAAATTTATTTATTTCTTGAGCGAAAAAATAAAAATAGAGAAAATGTTTTTTTCGTTTTTTTTTGTTTTTTTTTCCATATTTGACTTTCTTTTTTTTAGCTTTGATGTCAAAGTTCTGGGTTGTAAAGAGACAAAAAGAATTCGGGGAAAAAACAACAAACTATAGCTAGAAACCGGGATAAACTTTGAAAAAAATACTTTTGAAATAATAATGTCAAAGTCGAAGAGAAAATATTTTCAAAACTTCAAGACATCCACTCTCTAGTAAAAAAAAAAAAAATGTTCTATCGTCAAAAATCAAAATATTTTAAGAAGAAAGAGTAGAGACCAAAGAAGTTTTGAATTTTGATTTATTCAGTTATAAATTTTATATTTTAATCACTTTTAGAACCTTCGAAATTTTGGTTAAAAAAAAAATTTGTTTTTCTTGCTCTTGCATCAGCGGAGGAAGACCATATAAGTCTGGAAAAATTGAGTGTCTTTTTGCAGTGAAAAATATTGATTTGGAAATTCTTGCGAAAATCGAATAATTGCCGGATTTTAGTGTGCAACTTTCAGGAATTATTCACAAACGAATTAAATTATTTTAGTAACATTTTTTTTTTGTTTGTTTACTGTTACCCCCTCCCCCTCCATGAATTTAATTTTATGAAATTTCGAGAAATTCGTTTTTGCTCGGAGAATTTTAAAATAATCAATTTATTTTGTCGCGGGCGCCTTTGGCCGCTCCCTAAAGTGGAAGAGAACAGGGGATTTCAACCTTGACCTTTCGATCGTGTTCCCTACACGCTGGTAATTTCGTTTTAGAGATGAAATAATTACTTTTTAGTTCATTGGTATTACGAACCTAGTCGTAATATACCTCTAAGCATTTTTAGACAAATCTCAACTCATTTTTTAGACAGATTTTATAACATTTTTAGCGAGACCATTTCTGTTGTTAGTCTCCCTTAGCATAACACAGCGACTTCTCACTGAATTCTTTGACGGCGCCTGAATGTCGATATGCAGACTCCTGGCCTTTTATAGCCAGGACGTTGACCCTGGGCTGCGTATTAAGTTACACTCCCATTTTTTTGTCTGCCAACTGGATGCGAGTTGGATCTACCTTTCTTTCTCTCTTTACTTCGCCTCTTTACTTCTGGCCCCTTGTCCATGTTCGATTCTTAGCATTCTGTCCCTACAGGCTGCCCGCACGTCGTCCATAACCTCTCCCGTACACTATGTTTGTAATTATTATGGAAGGTTTCTATATTGGACTTGACCAGCATACATGCAATGCCAGCACCAGATATTCGATATGCCCAACAACATCGCAACGCCAGGTTCTTGTTCCTTCCCAACACGTCCAGTTGGAAACCAGACCAACCGACCAGCAGCGATCCTCTGCAATGAGCGGCAGCTATCACCTACAATGACCAATCAACCGTCCCCGTATATCTTTGGTCGTAATTACTTTGGGAGGTTTTCGACCCTGACCAGCAATCCCTGCACTGCAACGTCCAACTGTCGACACGACCAGAACGTGTGCACCTTGCCTCAAACTGTCAACATGACCGGAACGTCTGCATCACAACTTCAACTGGCGACATGACCAATCCAACCTTCGACATGACCAGTCCAACCACCATTACCATGATTGGCAGACCAATATACACCACTGTCTTTTCTTTATAAGATAAACTTAGCATTAATCGTACATATCCTTGTTCTGTTGTCCATTTTGTTTCTCCTTGTCAGATTTAACGTCTTTAATACGAAAAACTTGTGACCTCATCGCTTATGATACGGGGGCGTTTGGGCCATTGTTTCATATCGTGCCCCCACCCCAGCGGGTCCGCTACAATTTTTTTGTCATACAAGAACTTCAGTTACAGAAGATTTGCTCTGAATTGTAAAATAAAAAACACAATAAAACTAAGATATTATTTAATTAGGAAAAATTCTTATTGTTATCAATTTTATGAATAAGATATATTATTAGGGACACTTGTCTTAAGAAAAAAAAATTTGTTGAATTTTTACAAAAATTATTTTTTTTAAATTTTAGTTATAAACTTTATTTATTTTAAACATTTTAAAATTTTGTATTAATGTACAATGGTATTAATGTAGTGGTTAGGTGATATTTTTAGTAAAAACTATATTTACTAATCATAAATGGAAAATTTTACTACAATTCAGCAAACTCCAGTATTTTTAAAAATAATTTTGAGATTTTTTTATGTGTATAAACATGCTGATTTTTATATGGATGTCTATACATGTCAGAAAATAAGAGTGGTATTTATGGTAAATTTAAAGTTTATTGATAATTTTTTAACATTTCCTCAACAAGTGTCTTCATAAGAAAGCCTTTAAAGCCAAAGTACCTAAAATCCAATGAAATATTAAATTACTAAGAGTATTTTCCTAAATTGTTAAGATTACTTGGTAGTTAAAAAATTATATAAAATAGGGGTTCATATTGTAATTGTAAAGTAATTTTACAGGTACGTGTACTTTACTTAAAAATGCCAAACATTTATCCCCCAGTCCCTCTTTGGTCGTTCAAGATATGCAATACCCACAGTTTGTCTTGGTAGTGACTGCTTTAATCCAGGTCTTGCCTTATCCCATGTTGTGATTTTAGATCATAAGATGGTCAAGATTGAATCGTTGTCAGGGTCTCTTGCATTGGGTTGGTCCAGACGAACTGAATTAAAATGATGCTTGGAATTGGATAAAAAATAAATTTTAATTTTACATCGGTTCTTTGTACATAAGTTGGTTTATAGTTTAAAAGTTCTCATGCAACAATTCTCAATCCAACCCGCTTCTAGTCAGAAGTGACACTTTGGTGATTTTGGCAAAGTTCGTTTTGTTGGTTTAGTGAAGTTTGTTTTTTTGTCTTTGTGTAGTTTGGCACAGGGCTGGCTGGTGTCAGAGGTTTTTGGCATTGGCAGATAGTGACATGGAATGTCTCGCATCTAGTCGCTGAAAGAAACTCTCTTCTTGGCTTGAAGCATTCATATTTATTGACGTTCACCCAAACCGGCGTGGGGCACGGTGCAGTTGGAGAATTTGGTATTTCCTTCTCCTGCCATCTTCATTATTTTTGGTCCAGAGAATTAAATTACTTCATAATTTTGAGGAATTCCCTTCTTTCACGAGTGATGGGTGCAGGCATCTGGTTACTTCCACTTTCTCTAGTGCTCCTCAATGGGTGTGCGTAACTCCTCCACTTTCCTTGGTGTCTCATCTGTGCCCACCATTTTGGCTACTCTCCAATCAAGGGTTGTTGACCGGCTCGGGGCGAAGACAAAAGAAAGATTAATTCTAAAAAAAAAAATTCTTCCATGTTATACTATGTGTTCAAGTTTCCAAAACTAACTGACAATCTAGCTGTCTGTCTACACCTCTTGGAGTTAATCAGAGGTCACTCTCCAAGAGAATTCCTATCTCCAAATTAGGATTTTAAACCTCATCCAGTTTACCCCTTTTTACTTTAACAATTGTGTTTTTAGCTGTGTGTCATCAGCAGATTTTGCCCTATGACCTTGTCATAGTTTGCCTTTCTCTCTGCTAGCCATCTGTTTCTTAGTCATTTCTGAGAATCAAAATCTTCCATTTTTCTCATAGGGTTTATTCATTAACCCTTCTTCATCAGGGAATCGTCAGTATATCATTCAGGCTATTTATTAACCCTTCTTTATTACTTACCAGCACAAATAGGGTCACACATTTAAGCTATTGATAAAACAACAACTCATAAAAACACCAACCTCTGTGTTAAAAAAATGTTTTTCTGCTATATTTTAAACTAAAAGCAAGTAATAGTTGTTTCAACTCTGGTTAATTAAACTGTAAATCAGTTAAGTTAATCTTCTTTAAATAGTTTCAGAAAAGTATGTTTTATTTTTGAAAGAATTAAATAGAATTATGTTGTGTTGACAGATTTTTCAATATGGCCGATTTTTAGCGTTTTAATGAAAAACATTCCAATTTAAATTCAATTTGAAATACAGCAAAGTATTTTGCTTATTGGGAATACTAATTAGGTATCTCCACTAATTCAGTATACCTAAGGTTTAAAATGAATTTTCATAAATGAAAAATCTTTCTTGAAGTTTTAATTTTAGCTTTATTGAAAGCTAAAGGATTAATTTTACTATTTCCAGTAAGCAAAATACTCTGTAGTGTATTTCAAGAGGCCTTTTTTTCAACATGGTCCTTCTTTTTTTCAGTGAATTAGTGGAGTTACCGATAAGTTACTAAATTTAAATCTATTTGTTGTAATTAAAAGTAAAATAAAAGCTTGAGGAAGGATTTTTTCATTTTTATTTTTTGGGGGATGCAGTGGAGGCACTTAATTAATATGATTTTTCTTGTTTTGTGTTTTCCCTTAACCTGAATTTCTCTGTCTTCTGCAGAAAATTGAAAAAAATATAATTCAAAATAAAATGACCTGAGTTATTTCCCTTGATATGTGTAAAGAAATTGATTTTTATGAATTCTTTTTTTTTTTTTTATATTTCAACTGATCACATTTTTTATCAATCTAAATTTCTTCATTGATAGCCAGAGAACTAGTTTAGTGGTGGAAATACTATTTTTACATTTAGTTAGCATAGTTTTCCTACACTTTCAAACAACCAGTACATTTGTATGCTTATAAAATCTATAACACTATTTTTAAATGATTAGCATATATTTATTTATCAATTTAGGTTTCATTAATGGTTTGATGACAAGAAGTACAAACATTTACAAAAATCTGATCCATGAGAGAAGAGTTTGTATTTTGGAAAAGTTTAGGTAGAATGATCCCCACAACAAGTAGGGAGATATTATTTTGAATGTAACCCAAGGACATGGGTTTGTAAATCTGTCAGACTAGGTGTCCCCTTAGCTGATCACTAGCAGAGATGATGGGGGGAAAAAAATAAAAAAAACAAATGCATTGAAATCATTTCAACCAAACAAAATACTTTGGTTTTCCTTTTAATTCTATGACTAAGTTTATATTTGACCTGAGGGCATGAAAAAGCATTTGGCATAGATTTAGAGACAGATTTCAGGGATTTAGAAATTAATAATGGGTATAAAGAAATAAGTAGGTCACCTTATCATTTTGTTTTTTTGTTATCTGTCTCATTATGCAGAGTTAGATATTTGGTTGGAAGATTTGTGCAAATTTTCTGCTCATCTTTAAATAAGATTTCAGACATTTCTTAAAATTAATGTTTGTATTTTAGTTGTTTGTTTACTTCTTTTGGGCCTGAAATATTGTTTGGGCAAAGAAAAGAGGGTGAGAGGTGGGGGGGGGAAGACGTAAAGAAGGAAGATAAGAAAGAGAAGAGGGGAGATGTAAAGAAGGAAGATAAGAAAGAGAAGAGGGGAGATGTAAAGAAGGAAGATAAGAAAGAGAAGAGTGGGAGATGTAAAGAAGGAAGATAAGAAAGAGAAGAGTGGGAGATGTAAAGAAGGAAGATAACAAAGAGAGAGGGGAGAAAGAGAAAAATGAGGAAGACATAAAGAAGGAAGAGAAAAAAAGGAGGAAGAGAGAAGGTAGAAAATGATTTTGAGTGTTGAACAATAAGAGAATAATGGAGAAAAATTAGAAGTAAACAAGGTGAAGGAACATGAGAGGAAGAAGATCAAAATGAAGGAAAAGGGAGACAATGTGGTAGGGTGGAAAAGAAAAAGAAGTAAGATTGATAGAATAAAAGAGAAACAAAGGCTGAGAGAGGAAGAAGGTAAATGAGAAAAAGTCACAAAGAGAAGGTTATCAAAAAAGATTAATTGCAAACAAAAAAAAAATAAAAATAAAAGCCAATTAAGAAAGATCTTGTAAAAATGAAATTGAAATGTTTTTGTTGTTATAGTTTTTATAGTTATTGTTTTTGTTGTTATAGTTTTTATAGTTATAAAGTATAACAACAAAAATATTTCGATTTCATTTTTGCCTTGAAAAAGTCGGAAGACGAAATGCGTCAGCAAAATCTAAGATTTTTTTCCAATTGTCATTTTATACCAAAGATCTTGTACCTTACACCCTACCCAAAAGGTTAGCATCCATTACACTACAAAGTATGAATTTTAAACCAGTGTGAAAACAATTTTTGTTCTAGTATTTGTTGCTATTTAAGCATGCCATGACCATACGACGCAATCCCTGCCTCTACACCATAACCACCATGAATATCAGTTCAGAGAAAGAAGTTTGAGTAGCACTTTTCTTCTTCTATGCACCATGTCCCTTCAGGACTTTGGTGATCATGGCTCTTCACTGTTTTCTTCTGTCCCTCTTGCCTTCACTCTCTCCTGTGAGTATCAAATTTTCCAAGCTCTCTTTGCTCATTATGTACCCTAGAAATTTTAACTGTCTCTTTCTGATGTTAAGTATAAGTGTCTTTTTTATTTCCATTTTCTCTAAACTTTGTCATTGCTTGCATTCTCAGCATCCTTTTGTAGAACTACATTTCTGTTACTTCAAGTTTCCTCTTCATCTGTGTGGAGATTGTCCAGCCTTCACTGTCATATAGGAGGACTAATATTTTTTGTTTCTAATAATATTTTTCTGTTTCTTAAAACTTTGCTTAGTTTTTGGAATGCATCTTTTGCTATCCTAATGCACATTCAGATTTCTGTGTTGCACTTTCCTTCCCCTGTTAAAACACTTTCCAGGTATTTAAATTTTTGTACTTGTTTGATTTTGGTATCTCCAATTTGTAATTTGCATGTTGGACTGTTCCATTTGCTAACGACTATGCATTCTTCTTGCAACTGATATTCAGTCCTTTCTTTTCACTTTCCTTCGCTACCTTCTGTTGGAGTTCTTGTAGTTTCCTTTCTGTGTCTGCAATCAATCCTGTCAATATATGTCCGATCCCATTCCAAAATGTGTTGTTTGTGTACAGAAAGTCAGTATCTCCATCAGGTTATCTATTGGCATACTGGTCCATTCTCCTAGGGATGAGTCCAAGGCCAGTCAGTCCCTGACTACTAATAAAAACTGTTTCATCTGCATATCTTATGTTGTTAAGATTCTGGCTGCCAATAATAAATCCTGGTAGGACTTCTCTCGGAATCGCCTCACAGTATAGCTTAAATAAGTTGTGTGAGAATACATATCCTTGTCTTACACCCTTTTTGTATATTTACTGAATTCATTTTCAGGTGGTTTACTGCCATTATACGAGGGTCATTCAATAAATAAGGTGAATTTTTGGTATAAGGACTTCTAATACAGATAGAAGCTTACCTTTTTTTTAAAAATTTTTCTGTTTACTTCTTTTTCATATGGATTTAATTTTTTTTACAGATTAAAAAAATCTTTGAGAGTTTTGGCGATTAAGAAAGATGGCCAACCAAGAAGCATGCTCCAGGATTGTACAGGGGTTAGTTATCAAGTTTTTGGTTGCTGAAGGGTGCAGACCAGTTGAAATTCATAGGAGAATGTCAACTGTGTATGGTGCCACATGTTTCAGCCAAAAAATGTCTACAAGTGAGCTAAATTATTTAAAGAAGGACAGAGCAGTGTTGAGGATGAAGACAGGCATGAGAGGCCTACAGAAGTGAGGTCTCCTGAGGTGATCGAATCAGTCAATGACCTCATTCAGTCTGACAGAAGAACTACTGTGAACTGCTGAGGCAGGTCAAGAAAGACATAAAGAACAAACGCAGTGGTCATCAGTCAGAAGGAGTCATCTTGCATCATGATAACGCAAGGCCTCACACAGCAGCCCAAACGATGAAGACCATCAACGAGCTGGGCTGGGAACTACTCCCTCATCCTCCTTACAGCTCAGACCTTGCCCATTCAGACTTTCACCTGTTTGGTCCCTTGAAAGCGTTCACGAGAGGCATGAAGTTTAAAAGTGACGATGAAGTCAAAAGAGTTGTGAGCAACTGGCTGAGACATCAGTCCAAAGATTTTTACGCTGAGGGAATACGGAAGCTTGTGGACAGTTGGAAAAAGTGTGTGACAGTGCTGGGAGGCTATGTTGAAAAAAAAAAGAAAAAAGTAAGCTTCTATCTGTATTAGAAGTCCTTATACCGAAAAATTCACCTTATTTATTGAATGACCCTCATAAGTTCTGGATTATTCTAATATCCTTCCCAAATATGTCAACATTACCTAATGGCTCCAGCAGTTTATTGTGATGTCATTTCTCAAAGACTTTTGTATAATCTATAAAACACAGTACACATACTTTTGCATTTGTAATGTTCTTTCCAGTATCATTCTGATCATAAATATTGCATTCCTTATTCCAGTTTCTTTAATTTCTTTTCCTGTTTCTGGTCTAATTTTTCTGTATGTTCTATTCATAAGTTTTGTTATATGTCCCATTACATTTATTGTACAATGCAGTTCACATTCATTTACATTATTTATATTTTTCGGATTGTTATCCTTATCTTTATTGCCATTTTTACCTTCAACATCTGTCTCTATTTCTGAGATGATGTATTGTAGCTATTTACATTTATTTATATTGTTCAGACTGTTGTCCTCATCTTCATTACCATATTCATCTTCAACATCTGTCTCTATTTCTGAGATGATGTATTGTAACTATTTACATTTATTTATATTGTTCAGACTGTTGTCCTCATCTTCATTACCATATTCATCTTCAACATCTGTCTCTATTTCTGAGATGATGTATTGTAACTATTTACATTTATTTATATTGTTCACTGTTGTCCTCATCTTCATTACCATATTCATCTTCAACATCTGTCTCTATTTCTGAGATGATGTATTGTAACTATTTACATTTATTTATATTGTTCAGACTGTTGTCCTCATCTTCATTACCATATTCATCTTCAACATCTGTCTCTATTTCTGAGATGAAGTATTGTAACTACATTATTTAAATTTTTCGGACTGTTTTCCTCATCTTTATTGCCATATTCACAACCTTTTGGCCATTGTGCACTCAGTGTAGGGAAGAATAAATGATGATGAGGGGGGATCAAAAAGTGCAGTGTGACGCTTGCTGGTAGGCCAGCTATTTTTCTTTTTCTTCAGTCCCCTCAAGGAAATGGATTGCATGGCTCCCTTTCTTGGCCATTACACTGGGCAGTTGTGAAACAGACACCAACTCATCTGCGCCGACTTCAACTTCCTCATTGTCTGTCATTCCGTGTGTCCAACTCTATCACATGCAGTCCACCGAATGACTTCAGTTCTGTCGTGCTGCTGGCACCCCGCTTTTTATGCTATTCCAAGATGGCCAAAAATTTGCATGTGTGCAAATATTGTCTCATCTTGGACGAGATATGCGTGCATAAATTGAGTCTTCAATAGCGGCCATATTTCTTTTTTGTCATCACTTTGCAGGCTAGACACGTTCACTCTCGTTTTGACTTCCAAGGTAAGTCATGTCTTTCGTTACACTTAGGCCTTCTTCAGATGATTGGAATTTTGAACTGAACCCTTTATTTCATCCACTGGAGTAGATTGTTCTAGTTCCATGTTCTCCCTTTAACTCAACTGTCCAAGTTTTTGTTCACCACTGACGTAGCCAGGTATTGAACTCACAACTCTTTGGTTCAAGTCAGTGGATCCACTGTGTCATTTGAGGACATCAGTGTATGAATTTTTGGAACTTATAAACTTAATGTCTCAGTAATCATTTTTTATCAGAGCTCATATTACAATTTGTTGTTATTATTGCTTTTCTCTAGCACTCTGTATTACTGGTTCCCATATTCATTTCTATGCTTGGCCAGCTTAGGAGATTTTTATGGCCTAGCATATGTGCTGATTAAGTTTTCATATATTCTAGTGAGGTTCTCTGTCTATTATTTCAACCTCATCCCACAGGGGGCGGTGATCTCCCATTTCCCTCAATATGGGGACAGCTATAACTGATTTTTCTATTTCCCCTTGGGTTATGGCTTTACGATGTTCATACAGTGTTACGTTAAGGAGGTGGCCTGTTTTTCCTTTATATTTCTTACTGTAGCTGCATTGGGGATGGTGGACACACTGTTTTTAATTATGTTCCTCTCTATTAGCAGGAGTCTTACTTGGAAGAGTTGTCGACGAAGTGTCAAACCACTTTTAAAGTTATCCTGGTGTTATATGGACCACGGATCATTTGTATTTTCTCTGATAATACATTTACATAGGGTAGGCAGATCAAGGCTGTTTTCTTAGTGTTGTTATCCTCTTGTAACCTTCTATCCCAGTTTGTTGGACTTACTGCCATGTAACCAGGGTAGTTGCTTATACTATTTCTTGATCATATATCTCTGGGTTGCTACTTACGCCTTTTGCTCGATATAGTAAGCAGTGGACAATCCCTTTCTTTACGCTGTATGGCTGGTAGAAGTTGAAATTCAGGTATTGTCTGGTGAATATTGGCTTGTGTTATACAGATTAGTACATCCAGGAATGCGAATTTCTTGACATTTTTGCTCTCCATAGTGAACTGTATTGATGATCTTATTGAGTTCACTTGAGTTCACCTCTTCCTGGTGTGGCCAGAGTATGAAGGTGTCATCTATGTATCTCAGCCATAGGATTGGCTCTAGTGATGTAGATTCTAATGCTATTTCTTTGAAGTATTCCATGTATATGTATGCCATTGCTGGTGATAATGGTAAGCCCATTGCTAAGCCTTCATCTATATGTCTGATCCCATTCCAAAGTGTGTTGTCTGTGTACAGAAAGTCAGTATCTCCATCAGGTTATCTATTGGTATTTCCATTCTCCTAGGGATGAGTCTGAGGCCAGTCTGTCCATGACTACTAATAGTGCCTCATCTGTGGGTACCTTGGTGAACAAACTCACCACGTCCAGGCTCAACATCTGTTTGGATTGGATGAGAGCATCTTTGATTATTTCCATGAAGTGAGCAAAGTTTTGGACATATGAAGATGACTTTCCTATTAATAGATCAATTATATCTACAAGGAAGTATTTCAAAGAGTGGTACACAGAACCTTAGTAGCTAACAATCAGCCTGAGTGAAATACCATCTTTCTGAATTTGGTGGGAGACCATATATATGTAATGCTGTGACAACTGCCTGTATGTCTTAGGTGGGAAGTGGTCTTTGTTCTTGATTAGGATCTGCAACAGTTTTTGTTCTGTTTTCATTGTTGGATCTTTATTGTAGCTAGCATTCCTAATAAGGTCTTCCAGCTATCCTGTATATACTGATGTCTCCATCACTGCATTTGCATTTGTCAGCTGGAAGTATGATGATGGTCCATTTAGTAGAGAATAAAAGCAGTCATAAATTGTTTGGTGTATTTAGTAGAGAATAACAGCAGCTATAAATTGTTTGGTCCATTTAGTAGAGAATAACAGCAGCTATAAATTGTTTGGTCCATTTAGTAGAGAATAACAGCAGCTATAAATTGTTTGATCCATTTAGTAGAGAATAACAGCAGCTATAAATTGTTTGGTCCATTTAGTAGAGAATAACAACAGCTATCAATTGTTTGGTGTATTTAGTAGAGAATAACAGCAGCTATAAATTGTTTCGTCCATTTAGTAGAGAATAACAGCAGCTAAAATTTGTTTGGTGTATTTAGTAGAGAATAACAGCAGCTATAAATTGTTTGGTGTATTTAGTAGAGAATAAAAGCGGCTATAAATTGTTTGGTCCATTTAGTAGAGAATAACAGCAGCTATAAATTGTTTGGTCCATTTAGTAGAGAATAACAGCGGCTATAAATTGTTTGGTCCATTTAGTAGAGAATAACAGCGGCTATAAATTGTTTGGTCCATTTAGTAGAGAATAACAGCAGCTATAAATTGTTTGGTCCATTTAGTAGAGAATAACAGCAGCTATAAATTGTTTGGTCCATTTAGTAGAGAATAACAGCAGCTATAAATTGTTTGGTCCATTTAGTAGAGAATAACAGCAGCTATAAATTGTTTGGTCCATTTAGTAGAGAATAACAGCAGCTATAAATTGTTTGGTGTATTTAGTAGAGAATAACAGCAGCTATAAATTGTTTGGTGTATTTAGTAGAGAATAACAGCAGCTATAAATTGTTTGGTCCTTTTAGTAGAGAATAACAGCAGCTATAAATTGTTTGGTCCTTTTAGTAGAGAATAACAGCAGCTATAAATTGTTTGGTCCATTTAGTAGAGAATAACAGCAGCTATAAATTGTTTGGTCCTTTTAGTAGAGAATAACAGCAGCTATAAATTGTTTGGTCCTTTTAGTAGAGAATAAAAGCAGCTATAAATTGTTTGTTCCATTTAGTAGAGAATAAAAGCAGCTATAAATTATTTGGTCCATTTAGTAGAGAATAACAGCAGTTATAAATTGTTTGGTCCATCAGCAGCTATAAATTGTTTGGTCCATTTACTTGAGAATAACAGCAGCTATAAATTGTTTGGTCCATTTACTTGAGAATAACAGCAGCTATAAATTGTTTGGTCCATTTACTTGAGAATAACAGCAGCTATAAATTGTTTGGTCCATTTAGTAGAGAATAACAGCAGCTATAAATTGTTTGGTCCATTTAGTTGAGAATAACAGCAGCTATAAATTGTTTGGTCCATTTAGTAGAGAATAACAGCAGCTATAAATTGTTTTGTCCATTTAGTAGAGAATAACAGCAGCTATCAATTGTTTGGTCCATTTAGTAGAGAATAACAGCAGCTATAAATTGTTTGGTCCATTTAGTAGAGAATAACAGCAGCTATAAATTGTTTGGTCCATTTAGTTGAGAATAACAGCAGCTATAAATTGTTTGGTCCATTTAGTTGAGAATAACAGCAGCTATAAATTGTTTGGTGTATTAAGTAGAGAATAAAAGCAGCTATAAATTATTAGGTCCTTTTAGTAGAGAATAACAGCAGCTATAAATTGTTTGATCAATTTAGTAGAGAATAACAGCAGCTATAAATTGTTTGATCAATTTAGTAGAGAATAACAGCAGCTATAAATTGTATGGTCAATTTAGTAGAGAATAACAGGAGCTATAAATTGTTTGGTCCATTTAGTAGAGAATAACAGAAGCTATCAATTGTTTGGTGTCTTTAGTAGAGAATAACAGCAGCTATAAATTGTTTGGTGTAATTAGTAGTGAATAACAGCAGCTATAAATTGTTTGGTGTAATTAGTAGTGAATAACAGCAGCTATAAATTGTTTGGTGTAATTAGTAGAGAATAAAAGCAGCTATATATTTTTTGTTCCATTTAGTAGAGAATAAAAGCAGCTATAAATTATTTGGTCCTTTTAGTAGAGAATAAAAGCAGCTATAAATTATTTGGTCCTTTTAGTAGAGAATAACAGCAGCTATAAATATTTTGGTGTATTTAGTAGAGAATTACACCAGCTATAAATTGTTTGGTGTATTCAGTAGAGAATAAAAGCAGCTATAAATTATTTGGTTCTTTTAGTAGAGAATTACACCAGCTATAAATTGCTTGGTCTATTTAGTATAGAATAAAATCAGTTATAAATGGTTTGGTGTCTTTAGTAGAGAATAAAATCAGTTATAAATTTTTTGGTGTCTTTAGTAGAGAATAACAGCAGCTATCAATTGTTTGGTGTATTTAGTAGAGAATAACAGCAGCTATAAATTGTTTGGTCCGTTTAGTAGAGAATAAAAGCAGCTATAAATTGTTTGGTGTATTTAGTAGAGAATAACAGCTGCTATAAATTGTTTGGTGTATTTAGTAGAGAATAAAAGCAGCTATAAATTATTTGGTCCTTTTAGTAGAGAATAACAGCAGCTATAAATTGTTTGGTCCGTTTAGTAGAGAATAAAAGCAGCTATAAATTGTTTGGTGTATTTAGTAGAGAATAAAAGCAGCTATAAATTATTTGGTCCTTTTAGTAGAGAATAACAGCAGCTATAAATGTTTTGGTGTATTTAGTAGAGAATAACAGCAGCTATAAATTGTTTGGTCCGTTTAGTAGAGAATAAAAGCAGCTATAAATTGTTTGGTGTATTTAGTAGAGAATAACAGCAGCTATAAATTGTTTGGTGTATTCAGTAGAGAATAAAAGCAGCTATAAATTATTTGGTCCTTTTAGTAGAGAATAACAGCAGCTATAAATTGTTTGGTGTATTTAGTAGAGAATAACAGCAGCTATAAATTGTTTGGTGTATTTAGTAGAGAATAAAAGCAACTATAAATTGTTTGGTGTATTCAGTAGAGAATAAAAGCAGCTATAAATTATTTGGTCTATTTAGTAGAGAATTACACCAGCTATAAATTGCTTGATCCATTTAGTAGAGAATAAAAGCAGCTATAAATGGTTTGGTGTATTTAGTAGAGAAAAAAATCAGTTATAAATTGTTTGGTGTCTTTAGTAGAGAATAACAGCAGCTATAAATTTTTTGGTGTCTTTAGTAGAGAATAACAGAAGCTATAAATTGTTTGGTGTATTTAGTAGAGAATAAAAGCAGCTATAAATTGTTTGGTCCATTTAGTAGAGAATAACAGCAGCTATAAATGTTTTGGTGTATTTAGTAGAGAATAACAGCAGCTATAAATTGTTTGGTCCGTTTAGTAGAGAATAAAAGCAGCTATAAATTGTTTGGTGTATTTAGTAGAGAATAACAGCAGCTATAAATTGTTTGGTGTATTCAGTAGAGAATAACAGCAGCTATAAATTGTTTGGTGTATTCAGTAGAGAATAACAGCAGCTATAAATTGTTTGGTGTATTCAGTAGAGAATAAAAGCAGCTATAAATTATTTGGTCCTTTTAGTAGAGAATAACAGCAGCTATAAATGGTTTGGTGTATTTAGTAGAGAATAAAAGCAGCTATAAATTATTTGGTGTATTTAGTAGAGAATAACAGCAGCTATAAATTGTTTGGTGTATTTAGTAGAGAATAAAAGCAACTATAAATTGTTTGGTGTATTCAGTAGAGAATAAAAGCAGCTATAAATTATTTGGTCTATTTAGTAGAGAATTACACCAGCTATAAATTGCTTGGTCCATTTAGTAGAGAATAAAAGCAGCTATAAATGGTTTGGTGTATTTAGTAGAGAAAAAAATCAGTTATAAATTTTTTGGTGTCTTTAGTAGAGAATAACAGCAGCTATAAATTTTTTGGTGTTTTTAGTAGAGAATAACAGCAGCTATAAATTGTTTGGTGTATTTAGTAGAGAATAAAAGCAGCTATAAATTATTTGGTCCATTTAGTAGAGAATTACACCAGCTATAAATTGCTTGGTCCATTTAGTAGAGAATTACACCAGCTATAAATTGCTTGGTCCATTTAGTAGAGAATTACACCAGCTATAAATTGCTTGGTCCATTTAGTAGAGAATAAAAGCAGTCATAAATTGTTTGGTGTATTTAGTAGAGAATTAAAGCAGCTATAAATTATTTGATCTATTTAGTAGGGAAAAACAGATGCTATAAATTGTTTAGACTATGTAGAAGAAAAAATCAGCAGCTATAAATTGTTTCGTCAATTTAGTAGAGATTAACAGCAGTCAAAAAGTGTTTGTAAATTTTAGTAGAGAATAAAAGCAGCTAAAAAATTGTTTGGTGTATTTAGTCGCAAATAAAAGCCGCTATAAATTGTTTGGTGTATTTAGTACAGAATAAAAGCAGCTATAAATTTCTGGTTGACATGAGATGAAATTAGTTTAGATTTTCCATTATATATCAATAAAGTGCTGATTGCTATTGAAAATAAAGAACAGCACAAGTCCAACCTTTATCTAGTTTTCCATAGACTAGATCATTGTGGATTTAAACTAAATAAAGAAAAAAATGCGCCATTTGAGACAAGTGTTTGCAACTATTGAAACATTGGAATGATGCAAACAGAATTTACACCCTACTGCAAAAAATCAGTCAATTCACAATTCTCAAACTCCCACTTCCCTCAAACAAATTCATAATTTCGTATACCTTATTAATTACTAAAGAAAATTTATTCTTTGTTCACCATTGATTGGTTACAGTGCCAAATTTGTTCCTCTTACAGAGACTGGCACAAAATATTAGGTTGGCCAGAAAATCATGACCCAGGAAGCAGAAAGAAAACAACAAAATTTTATGGAGCAGCACCAACTTTTATTATTTAAAATAAAGTCCATCATTCTCGGCAATCTTCTGCCAGCAATCAGCTAACAAATGAATTTGTCCCAGATACCAGTCCACTGGCTTTGAATAAAAAAACTGTAAACAAGCTTCCTTCACTTCAGCAAAAGTGTTGAATTGCTGGTTGCAGAGGAAGTGTGCTATTGAGTGAAATAGGCCATAGTCAATTGGAGCAGCATTTGGAATCAATGGTGGATGTGGAAGAATCTCAACACCATCCATCAGTTTGAACTTCTTAGTCAACTTGGTAGTGTGTGGCTTTGCATTGTCTTCCCGAAACAAAGCCCGACCTTAATTAACCAAAGCAGGATACTCCTTTAGTTTGTGATACACACAGTCTACCTTCTGGCAATACAGTTTAGCATTGATGTCACAACTATTTGGAACAAGCACAAAATGCAGTACTCCTTGGAAATTCCACCAGTCAGAGATCAAGATTTGTTGTTTTGTTTCCACTTTCTAAGTGAGTCAGGACTTTTTGGCTAACCTAGTATAATAGTATAATAGCAAGGTGTTATCAATATAATCCAAATATAAGTGTTTTTGTCAGTCTACTATTTTCACTTGTCACTGGTTACTGGTTATGTTCGTGTAGTTGTTAATGATGTGTTCCTGCCAGGATGAGATTGGCAAAGAATTCTTCTGTTCAGTCTAGCAGGCCATAATTGTCTTGATCTGGTGACTCTCTTGAGAGGCAGAAAAATTATCAATAGAAGGGATAAACATTTGTAAAAACTATCAACAGTTTAATGTCATAATGGCTGCCAAAGGTTATGATTGCTCTAATGGATTTCTACTAATATTCATAAGGCAATGTGATTAATTAATAGCAATGAGAGCAGTTTGTATCTGTGTGTCAAAGGTTCCTGCAGCATGTAGAGAGAAAGAGAGACATAGAGAGAAAATTCTCTCTGGATGTAATGAAAAACTCTGACACAAACTGGACATGCAACTGTGGTCCTCATTCAAATATAACCATTTGTCTGGGGAAATGACAGTGAAGGATGTTATCTTTTCATAAAAGTCCTCCTTATTAGGAAAGCACATGGCCCTTCTATAAATACCTCTGATCAGATGCTGAGTTTAGACATTTTGGTATGAATCAATGGAATTTGGGAGGATAGCCCATTAAATAAACCATTCCCAAACTTGGCAGGATTTTAACAAACATTAATCTTGTCACCACAGTTTCCTACAGGTTGTGAAGTGGAGTAGGGATAATTCAGTCATACTGAATTTGCTAAATCTTACTAGGTTTATTTTGTGTTCAAATCCTTCTGATACCGTTTTCATAAATATTTTGTTGGTTCTGATTAATATTTCTAAACTGAACCTTCTTTCATCAGTTTCCAATCTGGTCAACTAATCTTCAATACTTTTATTCACTTAGTATTTTTATTCTATTCCTTTATTTAGAATTCTTAACTTTCTCAATATATCAAGTATGGTTGATCAAACTGAAATAACTTGCTAGTGCTGAACTGACTGGGATAAAAAGATGGGTACAAAGAGACTGGGATAAAGAGATGGGCACAAAGGGACTGGGATAAATCAAATTCAACTCTACTTGCTTTTTATTTATATTTAAAAATAGTTTTTAACATTTTAAAAATATAATGTAAAGTCATGTGAAAATTGAAAAATACACAAGGCAAATAGCATTTCAATGAAGTTTTTGTAAAGTATAGATTCAATGTTACTGGAAATGTTTTTTTGAGAATAATTACTTATAGACAATTCAAAATTGAAGAACTTTTTGTCTTTTAATTTTTTGAATTATTTACGGCTTCTTTGACCTTATTCTTAACTATTCATAACCTTTAGTGTTGACCTTGGTTAGCATAAAATAGCCTACCCGCATGTCAAATTTGATTGAAATCCATCCAATAGTTTCTGAGTCCATAGCTGACAAATACATGGACACTTCATTTTATTACACACACACACACACATATATATATGTAAGCAAATATAAATGGATATAAATCCGACAATGAAGAGAAATATTTGGAAAAAACAAACAAAAATCCTTAAATGCAATTATGTTGTTTTAATATGAATGAAATGTCAACGTCTCTGGATTCCTAGCATGCATATTTCTAGAATTTCTTGAATCTGGACCTTTTAAAAATGTCATTCCACCTGATACACATTACTTCCGATACATCGATGACATTTTATTTATCTACCCACATAAACATGATTTAAACAAGATTACTGATAGATTAAATAAAATAGAACCTACTATAGAATTTACCTATGAACTTGAGTCTAATAATTCTTTACCTTTTTTAGACATACTACTCATTAAAAATAAAAATAAATTAGAATTCAAAGTATATCGTAAACCCACATGTAAAAATGACTATTTACATTTTTACTCTCACCATGATACTAACACTAAGAGGGGTATTATTATTGGATTCTATTTAAGGGCTCTTCGCATCTGTTCAGCAAAATATTTAGATGATGAATTCACATATATTGAGGATACCTTTTCAAATCTTTCGTATCCGAGACAATTATTACAGAGAGCTAAAAATAAAGCGTTGAAAATATACTCATCAGCACAAAATAACACCTCGAAGGCCACTACAACTACATCAATGAAAGGTACACATTCAGCTGCCTCTGATAATTCTTTTGATCACATCTTTCTACCAAATAACCATTTGACCGAACGTATTTCCAATAATTTAAATGCATTAAAAATTAAAACTACAATATTACCTACTAGAACTATCCGTAATTTATTTAATAGCACCAGCAAACAACATATTACATCCGATGCTTGCATCTACCAAATCTCATGCAAAAATTGTGACTTAAAATATGTGGGTGAAACATGTAGGTCCGTAAAATCTCGTGTTTTCGAACATAAACGAGATATTCGCCTCGGAAATTTGAACAATGCTTTAGTTGTACACATAACTAAAGCAGATCATAATTTCGATTTTGATTCCGTGAAGATTTTAAAATATTTTCATAATAAAAATCTTAGGAGGATTTATGAAGCAGGTATAATATCCATCTCACGCACGGTGAATACTAGACATGGTTTCTTTAGTATTTCCCCTTTTTTAGCAAGATTAATGCTCGACAAGCGTACATATAAATTTTAGATCATAATAGAATTCTTTTCATTTTTCGTTTTCATTCAAAATACTCAAATTTTAGGAATATGTTTTGAAAGCGTTGCCCATTTGACAACAACGTGAGCATGCTTAAATGGAAAGCTGATCATTTAAAATTTTCAGTTATCTGTTTTGGATAAGTCTTGTTTTTATGTCCATCGTCTTTGTCATGTTGAACTGATTATGTTAATTGTATTTTAATAAATATTGTCCTGAAGAAGGTTTATTAAACCGAAACGTCAGACGTTGACATTTCATTCATATTAAAACAACATAATTGCATTTAAGGATTTTTGTTTGTTTTTTCCAAATATTTTTCTTCATATATATATATATATATATATATATATATATATATATATAAACACATTTGATCTAAAATTGTTGCATGTATGATGTTCAATCTATTTAATTAATATTAATTATTAAATTAACTCCATTAACATGGAAAGAGATTATGTTGAAAATTATTTCTGTAAAATAAATAGTTTTTTCTCATTAAACTATTATTTCTCTCTCTCTCTTTTGCTCGACAAAAAGATTCTTTCTATTCAAGAAATGTAAAAAAAAAAAAAAATAATTTTTAGCAGCAAAATTTAACTTTAAGGCCAGAGCATACAATGGCCAAAATGTTGTGATAAATATGGCAAGAAGGATGAGGATGATAGTCTGAATAATGTAAATAGTGTACATAATACCTCATCTCAGAAATATAGACAGATACTGAAAGGCCAAAACATTGTAATAAATATGGCGACAAAGATGAGGACAATAGTCTGAAGAATGTAAATAGTGTACATAATACCTCATCTCAGAAATATAGACATATACAAAATTTAACTTGTATAGTAGGTGGAAGTGAACAACAATAAATCAAAGGAGGAAATGACAAAATTAAACACACCGTGCAGGGACTCCGCACAAACTTCAGGGTTTCAAAAATACTTCAAATTTTCAATTTAATAAAAGTAAGTAGCCAATAAAATCAGCTCCGGCCCCTAAATAAACACAGTTCTTTGGAGCCTACACAAGACCATAAAAACCAAACATTTATTCAACTCACGAGTAGGACTGATAGCAATAAAGAGACATGAGTCAACCTCGACGTCTCGTCTTTCACATCAAAGCAATGGTGGACACCCTTTGATCTTGTCTCCCAACTCCTCTTTCTGTCTTCCTCACTGAAAGACTATGTTCATTTCCTTACAGTCAAAGAGAACTTTCCGCTCCCAACAATTTGTCAAATGGTGATCCAAGCAATGTTTCACCAACAAACTTAATATTGACAATGAAACCTAAAGGTAAATTAGGGTTATACTTTTTATTCAGTTATCATAAATTCAGTCAAATTTATGCCAGTTTACAGAGTAATTTAAAAAAAGAAAATTACAGAAAATATTATTTTTTGCATATTTGGCTTTTCTTGTAGATTTTGTTAAAATTCTCTTTGCATTTTGGAATAAATAGCAAAAATTCTTCAAGAAGTAATTTAATTCTTCAGAAATATATTTGGTAACCAAAAAGTTAATTCTGTTTTTGTTAATGGGATTAATGTAAAAAGGTTGTTTTTTGCAAGTGACAGTTGAGATATCTGCATTTTGAAAGAAAAAAAAAAATGTCAAAATTGGTGAATACTCATTTTTTATTGATTTCAAAATTTAACAAGTTGGAGTTTTAGAATATTTTGCTGTTTTTATCTTGAGAAAATTAAAAATTCAAGGACACATGGCACAGTAGATAAAGGTGTGTGTTAGATCCAGTGACAGGACCGAAAGAGTGTGAGTTCAATACCTGGTTAAGGCAGTGGAGAACTTGAAGAGGTGAATTAACTGGAGATAACTGACATCCATTAGACATGACACATGGAACTAGAACAGTCTACCTCAGTGAGTGAAATAAAGGGTTCAGTTTGACATTCCAACCACCTGAAGAAGGCCGGAGTGTACAACGGATGAAACATTGTAATAAGTACGGCAACAAAGATGAGGACAATAGTCCGAATAATGTAAATAGTGTACATAATACCTCATCTCAGAAATATAGACAGATGCTGAAAGGCCAAAACGTTGTAATAAATATGGTGACAAAGATGAGGACAATAGTCCAAATAATGTAAATAGTGTACATAATACATCATCTCAGAAATATAGACAGACACATTTGTTAATTGATTATTATTTTATCTCAGAAATATAGACAGATACTAAAAATTCAAGTGTCAAAAAAAGCCCAAATTTGTTCTGTTTATAGAGAAGAATGAATGAACATATCAAAAGTTGTTTGTAAAGTTCTGTGTTAGCAACATCTTAGTAATTGATGTTCTGCAGTTAGATTGACCAGTTGAGTTTGATTACAATCTAGAGATTACTGGAGATTAATTGTTATATAATGCAGGATAAATAAATAATGCTGGATAAAACAAACATACTCAAAATATTGTAATCAAATGTTGAAAATCTAGTGTGATTAATTTAGTTGTTTGGTTCTGGCTTAATATAAATGAAAAAAACACACTGTAGAAATAATCAAGTGTTGATTGTTAATCCTCTCTCTCTCTCAATAGACGTCATCTACTCACTAAGTCTTAATTATATTTATTCACACATATACTCAGGTGCGCATATTTGTACACACACTCAACACATAGACATATATAATATAAATATACAGTTAATAAAGACTATACACAAATCAGTGGACCAAAAATTCCCAATGACTTATAATTTTAAGTTCATTTCTCCTCCTAACAGCTGAAATATTCATGCAAAACAGTAATCTAATTTTTTTTAATTTTTTTATTAATTGGCTTTTCAAAGAACTTTTCTCTCCTGCCCACCTTTTGCATTTATGTAAGTATCACAGATAAACAATAGATGACTGATATCACAAATAGTTTTTGTTTCTAGAATTATATAATAAGTCGCATGATAACTTTGGAGAAAGTGGCCATTCATTGTGCTTTTTATTAGTCTAGAAAGATTGGGAAAGGAAGGTATGAGGCTCCAATATCAGAGCTTCCTGGTGCTTTTGTTTTAATGTTGCAGTTTGGATAATTGAAATTAAATAATGGATGACAATTTAAAACAAACAAAAGGAAAAAGCCAGGCACCATATTGGAAGAATGGAAGTATGTTTAATTCTTTCAAAATGAAAAAATTCTCTAAAAATAAAAGATCCGTAAAATTTTCATTGTTGCTGGAATCTAGAAGAATGGATCTACCAGACACAGATAATTAAACTTGAAAAATTGACATCTTGCAAGCCTAACAATGATCTGTTTGAGCTTTTTTGGGACATAGAAGAAAGAATTTGGTAAATCTGCATATTATAATGATCTGATTTCTATTTGTGGGGGTGTTGGTTGTTGTTATAAAACAGAAAAACTGACCGATTGTGGCAACATTTTTGTTAGGAAAAATATGTTAAAATGTTTGAAGAATAAAGCAATCACCAGTCCAATTTGAAACTAACTTTTAAAGTGGGAGTCACGTTCACACATACCTCAGCAATACGGGCCTAACTTTTGTATGTTTGTGTGTTTCTTATTAAATAATAATGTTAAGCCCAAAATAATGCATGTATTTTAGCAAAAAATAGAATTCTATATTTTTCATATAGAAATTATTTGTTTTTTCTCACTTACATGCAAATATCATTGGAAAAGTTATGAATCCATCTATCCCAGCTATAGATTAAATTGCATGACTTGTATTTAGAAAAATAATTGTCATTCTCAAAATATTATGAATGCAAAAAAAAAAAAACCAAAAACATGTATCATTATTTTTTCATTTCTTTTTCTCTTACTCTTCCATCATGAATATTTCCTTAGTTTCTTACAGATTTTTAAAAAATAAAAAAACTTTCAAATTAAAAATCATTTAACACTTGACTTCTGCTGATTAGGGATTTAAAATATATTTAGAGTTTGGCTAATTACAATGTAGTCTGCTCTTATTTATTTCAGTTATAAATAGGAAATGATGTGCCATTGTGCTTAATGGCTGCCCTCAGTAGCATTTAAGAAAGTGTATGCTGAAAATTTGAGATATTTTTGAAGGAAACTTCCCAACTTTTTGGATTTATTAACAGTTCACTTCTATCACTTTCTCACTTGAGCGAAGAAGACATCTGAATTATATGTTTAGTGTCTAGAGACTTAACGTGCCTAGGTTGATTTTAACCAAACTTTGTGCATACTACATATTGCTTAATTTTCTTCAGGAGTTCAAAAAACATTCAATTGTTTGTAGAAAGAAAAAAATCAAATTATTAACAATAAACCAAGATTTACTTATTCTCATGGAATTCGTTTTTCCATGGGTTTATGATTCAAATCTTTCTGATTCCCCTTTTTCTTATGAGAATATTTATGAAAAGCGTTACTGACACTCTAGGCCTTACTTTGAAGTAAATAGATTTATGTACATATATACAAGTGGAACTAAACAGCCTAACAAACATGTGAATTTCCCTTTCCCACTAAATTCTGATGTTTGGTCATATTTTATGAAGTGGGTCAAGCTGAGAACTTTTCACCTTCCATCTTGTATGTTATGTATTATGGCAATTTGAGTTTTAACATTTTTTTTTTTTTTTTTTTTTTTTTTTTTTTTAGAAAATCAAAAGTGTGAAAGTTGGAGTTTGATGTACTTACACCAAAAATTAGTTTCATAGCTTTTAGCAATTTTTGAGCATTTAATTTTAAAGATTTTTTTTTAAAGATAAAATGTATAGAAATACCTAATTTCCGCAGGTTTTTGCTTACAAACTGACTTCAAAATTTTACTATTTCAAGAATAAATCCAAATAAAGTAGATATCTTTTGATATCTCATAGATATATTGAGAGGAACATATATTCAAAAGAAAGATTTCTAATTGAATCACCACAAGCCAACTATGCAATTTCTTTTACTGTAAGTAAAAACTATAAAAATATTGTGAAAAAGATTACAAAATAGGCTACTCAATGAATAAAATTTGACAGATCATAATTAATAAAAAGAAAAAAATAGATGAATGTGTGTATATAACACCATAATTCTATTGAGCACAATTTATAATCACCCTGATTGGAAGATTTTGTGAAGAGTGGAACCACCTCTTAATTGGTATTATTCCTAGGTCCACCCCTGACCCGGGGTGGTAGCACCTGTTACGGTCCCACCTATGGGCAAATAGTTAATCCCACAAATGGGAGCAAAACACTATGAAAGTATAAAAATAGATTTTTATCATAAAAATACCAGCAATACATTAAAAAAATATTAACAGCAATAATTTTTTTAAAAAATATACATGGTATTTCACAATTATTGAAACAAAACAGTGGCCTCTCAGATGGGGAGAGCTGGAGGTGTGTAAGGACCTTGATGAGGAGGAACAGTGGTTCCAGCAGGATGGTGCTCCTCTTCACACTGCTAATGTTAGCATGGCATGGCCCCGTGAAAAGTTTAGGGAGCATCTCATCAGCCGCAAAGCTGAAGTGGAATGGGTACCTCACTTGCCTGACCTGAACTCCACAGATTTCTTCCTCTGGGTATTCATCAAGGGCAACATCTGCCAGGGTAATCCTCACACCATTGCTACATTGAAGACAGCCATTACTGAGAAGATTCAAACCATCACACAAAAAGTATGTGCATGTGTTTATCAAAAACTTTGCATTCAACAGTGCCTTCAACTGAATGGCAGACATATGGAATATGTACTCTAAGGCTCCTCTTGACATTTTTGTTTCATATTTGATCCTAAAATGTTATCCTTTTACCTTTCAATAAATGTAATTTCTATTTACTCTATCACTTGTGATCCCTGACTTATTTTATCTTATATTTTGTTTCAAAAATTATGAAACACCCTGTATATTACCAGCAACACATTTGACTCTCAACAAAAAAAAACAAAAAAACCTCTTTCCAAAAATACACCAATGAAACCTGATCTACAAGCTGATTTCTTACAAAGAGTAAATATTGTATTCATATGAACCTATTCTAAAAATCTGGTTATCATTAAATAGTCCATTGAGGTGTTGATATGTCGTAAAACAAAATTCAAATTATAAGACAAAAATGTTTTAAATTTGCATTGTTTATTGAAAATTGCACTACTAAATCTGCTGTACTGTATAATATTGGGTTGGTGCAAAAATAATGTCGTTTTTCTTTTGAAGTTGAACGTCAAAAAACGACATTATTTTTGCACCAACCTAATATTAACTAAATTTTTCAGTATAATTTCCCTTTGAAGTAAATGATGGTCTTATATGATTTAGTAATAATGTGCTTGTGCCATGCCATATAAAATTTGTAAAGTTTCAGAAAATTATAAATTTTATAAGGCTGTGCTATAAGGCTTTCACTGATTACAGGAATAAAATTGCAACACTAAAATTTTGAACCCAAACTAAAATCTTCAAACTGATTTCCTCAAAAAAAAAATTTTTTTTAAATATTCTGTGACATTATTTACATGTCAAATCCCAACTTTTAAATTGAGTACAATACAACTGTTCCAAAATCGACCTGCCCTTTATGTATGTGTAAATGGTTTTTGTAGTTTAGTAATAAGTTGGAAACCCCTATCCCTTTATTGGTATGGCTCTTTAATAACTGATTGAAGAGTAGGACTATTCTACCTCTCACAACGATTTACTAGGGATGTGATTAAGTTGCCACGCAAGGATAATCATGAAAAGATGGGATTAGTCATTTTAATCTTTAACTATGTTAAATGCAGAGTTAAAGATTTTAGCTAAGGGTCTTAGCTAGTCGTTTGCAGGCTGTCCTCCTTAGTCTGATTGTGAACTGACTTGTACTGTGTTTTCTGGACTACTCAGGACAACGTTCATTTGATACGCTTCATCGTAAAAAAATAAGTCGGATATCGTGCTGATCAATTCAGATCACTCTACTAAGGCATTCGATAAGTTTCTTTTACTATCATTTTCTGGTGTCGACTGGTTTCTGGCCATACTGGATCCAACTCTTGTATGCATCTCCCGGCGTGATTCTAGAAATGAATGGAGTTGGAGCATTTTGTTATAAAATAAAATAAGACATATCTCGGCTGATTTACAGGCAAATACTCAAGAGCGAGAGCCGGATGTGAACGGGAGAAAACCCCGTCACAAAATGACCATTATCTTCGTTTATAAATGTTCCCGACACACGAGTTCCGGTCGAAAAATAAAATAATATTTAAAGTGTTCTATTTTTCGTCCAATAAAAATGCTTCCCTCCTAATTATACTCGCTTCGTTTTTCGTGCCTGTTAAGCCATAAAAAAAACGCTATAAAAGGGGTCACACGGAAGTTCAACAGGCAGTTACAGGTGGCCAGGGAACAGACCTATCACGGTCAGGGCGAGCGGTCAGCAGGGGAGCATCAACCACCGTCAACATGTGTGAACTACTATGAGAGATCGACCTAGATCCGAAGCCGGCTTATGAACTATACCACAAGGTAGCTGTGCCAAACCCTCACGTTCCTGTTGAAATAAACCACGTAAACCTATTTCTGCTGTTGTCGTATTTCTTTCTTGCAACCATACGCTTGTCTATAACAATTTTCATTCGCAAGTTAAAGCTGAAGCTGGTCCTACGCGGAACCACACTACTTGGTACCATCACCCCAGCCAATTACTCCGTCTATGCTAACAACGTTACCATGCTTGTAATGAGCAGTGACGAGATCGACCAAACCGTCAAACAAATCAGATATATTTCAATTTGATGATAGCAGAGGTCAAGATCAACTGTGATAAGTTTGTAGGTTTACGGTTCGTGGAATAGATCTTCCCTTCCCGAGCCCTCTAGTTGGAAGGACGGACCATGTATGATTACTCGGCGTCTGGTTTGGTTCTGAACTCCAACTGGAGAAAAATGGTTGGAAATTCTGTAGATGTCCTCAGCACCTCATCTTTGGTCTCTGATGAATATTTTGTTAGTGAGGAAGACAGTTTGTATCTCGCGGATCTACCATATAATACTTTTTATTTAGTCCCCGTTCTTCACTACCGTGCACCAATCTAGTTCGTCTTGTGGGGCGTCAAGACAACAAATCACCCGATGTATTTTGGGTATCTCCATTGGGCTATAAGCGGCTTAGGCATGCCGAACGTTGACATTCGTCAACATACGGTCCACATTACGGATTGAATGTATGCAACAAAGGTGAATTCTTGAAAGAAAACACTAAGAAATCCTTAGGAATATCTACACTCGGACGAGAGAGGAGACCCGTCTCGTATCTCTCCTGTCTAGAAGAGATATGAGACATCGTAGCGTTCTGAAGGTCTTCTCACAAACTAAGATTGCTCTCTGACACCTGGGCGTTGTCGATGTAGGCATTATAACATGTAGGCTTAGTGAGAGAGGCCTTTTGAGATGATTTGATCGATCAGCTCGGCTTGACGAAACACGAGTGCTCAATAACGACGAAGGTAATCACTTACCTGGCTGGTATTTGCCGATTGCCCTCTGGTTGAGCAAAAAGCTCTGTTCAGCAGGACGAGCAATTTCGTCAGAATGCGCGCGCTATTGTGATTGGGGCGACTCTATTAGTTATATCTTCTTTCTTTGAAGCCTCCTACGCCTGTTGTGTAAGCTAGTTAAAGACTACATGGCTCGCATGCTAAGCGGAAAGTTCCTTATCCTGGAAATTAGTTTGTAACAATGTATTGCCACCACTTGACAAGAATGTGCGCAATGTGTTCTTTTACTTAACATTATCGTGATTTTACAAGAGATTACCGTATAAAAGTCGTCTTCATCTATAGTGCCCCCCGCCTAAATTTTTTTGCATGAATTTTAAGCCCTCCATAAAAAATTACCTGTGTATAGTGCAACCGGTCGCCGAAAATGCATGGTTTTTAAACTCTTCAAAAAAATTACCTTTGTATAGTGCTATTTCTTTTTAGTAAAAAAAAAAAAAAACTGATAATAAAAATTCGCATTATGCTCGAATGTATACGGTAGTTCTCTTTCCAACTGATTTTATTCTGTGCAGAATTTTCTTAGTGTGGAAAGGAGGCAGCAGTCTTTGGCGATATTTGGCAAAAGTTGTATGTTGACTGTGCGCATGTATCGAGTGACAAGCGCTGGCTTAGATATCGGCTTGGCAAGAGGATTCTGAGCCTTGATTTACAAAAAAGAAATATTTCTCCGAGGAAAGCATCTAAAGAGGTGTTGATGTTTTAAAAAATTAATTTTGATGTGAATAATTTAAATTTCCAAACAGTTTTTCTCTATCACGTCTAATATGTTTATTTCATACAATATTAAAAAAAAGGCATATTACAGAAAATAACATAGATACAGAGCAGTGACAGAACTAAATACTACAATTATTTGTATAATGCAATATATACACATCATAGTACAGCAGACAACCAGAAGTTATTTTTTTTCCGATCTCGTGTACTTTACCTAAGCATCCAGCAGAAGTACACCATAAAGCTGGATTTTCAATTGCCTTGATTGTTATTCTTCATCCACGTAATATCTTGGTGGAACCACTTGTCTTGGTTATTGTCCGTCATCGTCGTAATATCTTGATGGAACCACTTGTCTTGATTGTTGTCCGTCATCTTCGTAATATCTTGATGGAACCACTTGTCTTGATTGTTGTCCTTCATCTTCGTAATATCTTGGGTGGTGGGAAACCTTTCTCCATGCTCATCACTCCATGCTCCGAAGTTTGTAGGAAAGAAGTTGATGTAGAAATGGAGAAAATGAATCTTGAGAGACTTTCGGCACACCATATCATCATAAACCTGTAATAACTTCTCGACACACTCTTGGTAATCTAGTGCCTGTATGTTACCAAAGAAGTCATGGCACAGTGACTTAAATGCTTCCCATGCTCTTAGTTTCACGAGGGTAAGAATCTTCACTTTTCTTTCAATACCTCTTGGATCTGACGGTGAGGAAGATGCCCCCCTTGAGCTTAGCAGAACTGAGAGATGGGAACAACGTTCACAGGTATTGGCTGTGCCGTTCTTATCTATGGACTTCACGAAATTCTACATTAGACCAAGATTGACATGAAGATGGAGGGGAAGCATATTGTTCATGTCCACCAGATCATTTTCGTGGACACTGTGTTTCCCAGATGTGAATGTGCTCCTTGCTCCACTCCAGTCCTGTTTGCAGTGCTTGAGCCCGCTTGTCGCATAGAGAAAGCAACAGTATTTCATAAAGCCCAACTGTATGCCCATAAAGAGTCAATGATCTTGACGTCCCCACAGAGACTCTTCTGATACTATTTGTACTTGATAGTTTCCAAAAGGAACTTCATATTGTCATGTGATGCGTTCAGATGAACTGATTGGGCGAAGGGAATACTGTGGTATTTATTCCCGTTGTGCAGAAGCATAGCCTCTAGACTTCGCTTGGAAAAATTATGAGAAGTCGCCAATCTGAGAGGTTGTGTGGGAAGCCAAAGGGGTGAAGAAATCGTTTTTGCAGTAGCACAACTGGTTTTCTATTTTGAAGAATGGGGCAAATTCATTGTTCCGTGTCCTGAAACTGTTCATCCTTACATCTGCTTTGACCAGGTTCCACTGCTTCAGCTTGGATGACAAGAGGTCCAATTACTACTTAGATAGGAACAAATCACGGACAAAGTCATTCAGGTCTTCCTAGGTAATCTTGTGGGTCTTAGTGCCACTTGATCTTGAATAAAGAGAGATATTGTCATCAGAAGTGACTGTCTTTTCAACCAATAAAATCCCATCAGCATCTTTGTTTAATAAACAATATTTATTAGGGAAAATACCGCCAAATACTTGCGGACGTAGCTGTAGACGTACCAGGTATTACTATTTTGGGACCATTTAGAAAATAACAATAATGTTTTCATTCACCACTTTCGCAAATTCGAGAAAAAAGATTTTCGCAAGCTAGTGTGAAATTATTTTCTAACTAATGAAAGCCTTTTATTCAAAATGTTCACACCTCTTTCACACCTCTATGTGAAATTAGATTTTGGATCTCCCTTACGGATATAAAAATAGTAGCATACTGCTTCTCGGGGTTCAAAACAGTTTTGGGGGCCTGATTGATCTACTCGCACACAATGGAAGGGATTATAGCCAGCAGTCGCAGACTAAGGTCTTGTTCATGCAGTAACAAAAACATTAGACTAACCGTCATAAAAATAAGTCTGTCCATACATTTCACAACGCACTAAGAATACTTAATTACTTGATAAAATGAACTTCACAGCAAGGAAAACTGAATATTTTATTGTCATTGTATATTTCTGAAAAGAATATATAAATGTTATTTCAACTGACGTTCTGTTTCTGCTTTTCCTCGAGAAAATAACTTTTGTTTTATTTAAAATATGCATTGGTGTTAGTGTTAAATGTTTGAAATCCCGACACTCTGCAACAAAAACCTGGGTAAACGGATCGCAACAAAAGAAGAAAATTCTTATTTGCTGGGGGACTAGCTGAGGGAAGGTTGGGATATTTATTTTTTATTTTTTTTGAAGAATCATTGTGTTGCATAATTTGAGCTAACTGGATGTATCAGAAGGTGAGATTATGTGAAGGCTTAAAAATATGCGTGTACGTTAAACATTCATCCACAACAAATAAACAAACATTTGAAGGTAATTCAATACGAAGAAATCAAAGGAGAAACAACGTAGTTACAGATTTCAACAAATAACATGCATTTATATACGTTTGATATACACAAAGTGAATTTTAAGATTGCTTGTTCAATGTGATGAGTGAGATAAAATTGTAAGGAGTGA
Organism: Acanthosepion lycidas; assembly: GCA_963932145.1. Classification (NCBI taxonomy): domain Eukaryota; kingdom Metazoa; phylum Mollusca; class Cephalopoda; order Sepiida; family Sepiidae; genus Acanthosepion; species Acanthosepion lycidas. The sequence continues at coordinate 794,220 of OZ010601.1, forward strand.
CCATGCAGTGATTTGGTGTGTGAAAGTTTGTAGTTTGTCCATAAAATTAAAACAGTTTGATTTCTGTTAGGTGAAATGTCACTTGTGTGGGTTCAAATGTTAGTGTGTGTGTGTGTGTGCGACAATTGTAAATATTGTTTAAAGTCATAAGGAGTTGTGTACCTTTGACTGATATGATGTAAGATGATTAAAATACTTCCGTAGTGATAATGTCACTTTTTCTAGTAAATTGTAAGTTGGATCAATTCGCGCGGCAAGACTTTTTAGGTTGTGTTGAGCTGCTGAGGGAGAGAGTGTTGGTTGTTGAGTCAGTGTGGAGTTTATTGGCATCTCTTAAAGACTCCGTTACTGACTGCTTGAATCAAGTGAAGCGATCCTATTTATTGATTTTTTGGATTTCAAACCGGCTCCAGATAGGTGAGCGGGAAAACAGATTTGTCGCAACTTGCTACATTTTTTGGGTCCTTTTAACCAATGAGAAATCAAGTTTAGAAAAGTGAAGTAATGATTGGTTGGTTTGAGAGAAAAGTGCAATTTTCCGCAGGGGTGAGTAGCAAATATGGAGGATTCCATTAATTGTAAGTAGTTTTATTCATCTGCATGGCTTTGGGGTTCCTGCAAATAATTGGAACAGCAAAGTTGAAGGCTGCTTACTTGCCATTAAACCATGCACTGATTTCATTTGTAATAGGGTTTACAACATTTATATAGAGACCAGAGTTTGTCCTGATCTCCAATTTTACAGTCAAAATGATATTAAGCAGTTCTCAGGAGGAGAGTAATTGTTCGTAGCTGGCCGACTGTCGCGAAATCTCCACATATGTAACAGAATGAATCAGCCTTGTTAGTTCATCCTCGGTGCATTGAAATGTCTGACACCATTGTAGAGATATATAACTCACAAGAATCTTTAAAATAAACATTGATCATTACGTGAATTGTCAAAAAAACATAATGTAAACATGTATGCAACACATAAAATTGTCTTAGGCTATTATAGGACTAATTAAAAGTAGTACATATTTCTCAAAAAAGGATATTCTGCCATGTCATTAATCCACCAAAGTATTAATTTAATTTCAATTCAGCATCTATGAATTGATCTATGTAGTTTATTACTGAAGCATTTAAATCTTGTCAGTTTATGCCTCTATGTATGCATGTATATCTCAAAAATTAGAGGGGACAAATAAAAATGGATATCGTATCTGCACCCTCAAATTAAGTTAGAACACATTTTTATGTTTGCCTGAATTTTTTTTATTTTTGTAAACTTGTATAAATCAAACCTCGGCCGAATCTGTTAGAGGTTATAAAAGTTTTTATTGTTTATAATTCGTCTAGTAATCCTTAACGTAGCTAGAGTGTGTATGCTCATCGGCCCGTTTATTTTGTTCCACCGCGTTTTTGTTAGACTCCCCACACCACCTCCCCATTTAAAAAAAACAATTGCGATATAACAAATAAAGAAAATCCCTTACCTACGAGAACTCGTAGGTGAGGGATTTTCTTTATTTCGTTTTCATTTGTCATCGCAATTGTTACCATGACTAAATGGTTGCGTGTTAGTGTAAATGTTTTATTATTTAATCCTGTACTTTTATTTTCACCTAAGTAATTGTTATTTCTGCCATGGATAAATTATGGGGGTTTGGATACTAACATTTTTTTCTTTTGTTTTGTATTTTTAATTTGTTAAATAAACATTAAGTATTTTTACATTAATTTTTATTATTCCCTCACATCAAATATTGTACATATGGAACAGTTAGGACTTTATATAGAAATTGTGGCATTAAATGTGTCTGCATTACGAATGTCGATATGGAGAGGGGTCACAAATAACGACGTCCTAATTGCAAAACAGTTTTTTAGTTAGAGAAATATGACAAACTGGAAAGTATACTATTTACATTGTTCACACTATCGTCCTCATCTTTGTTGCCATATTTATCACGTTGTATGCTCTGCCCTTCTTCAGCTGGTTGGAATATCGAACTGAACCCTTAATTTCGCACGCTAGGGTAGACTGTTCTAGTTCCACGTGCCATGTCTAATGGATGTCAGTTATCAGTTATCTCCTGTTAATTCCCCCTTCCAAGTTTTGCACCGCCTTAACCAGGTATTGAACTCACTACTCTTTGGGTCCTGTCACTGGATCTAACTAACGCCTTTATCCACTGTGCCATGTGTCCTTGAGTTTTTTTGACGCCTTTCATCCATTAGGATTTCATCGGACTGGTTTTTGTTTTTACTGTCTTATAACCTCGGCTTAAATTGGTTAACATGTGTTTGATGTTTGCTCCATTGTTACAGTGTACAACGCATTACCAAACTCGGTTCGAACCGAAATGAGAAAGTATGAATGTGAATTTTTGGTGAATGAAAAATTCAGCTGAATGAGTCAGTGATTTTTGGCTACTTCTTCTATGTGTCGTCTCCTTCAGGACGTGGGAGATCATGGCTCTCTACAACCTCCTATCCTCTGTAGCCCTTAGTAACGTTTGTCCATTTGCCAAAACTCCCGCCATCCATTCACACAAGCTCTTCAGTTAAGTAACCCGCACCTTTCCCTGGCCCTCTTGTCCTCGATATGTCCTGTGAGTGTCAAATCCTCCAGGTCACTTCTTCATCATTATGTGTGCAATAAATTTCATTTGCGTTTTTCTGATTATGTGTCTTTTTTGTTCCTATTTTTCCTAAGTTATTGTTACTTACGCGCTCTGCCTATGGAATTCTCAGCATCATTCTGCTTAATCACATTTCTGTTGCCTCCAGTGTTTTTCGCATCTGTTAGAAGATTACCTTGCATCAATACAAGAGATTTTATATTATATAACAGTTCAGCACTATTTTCATTATTTACACTATTCGGACTATTGTCCTTATCTTTATTGTTATATTCGCAATGTTTCGGCCGTTGTACGCTGGGCTCTCTTCAGGTGATATACATTGGAATTTCGAACCAAACCCTTTATTTCGTCCACCGGGATAGATTGTTCTAGTTCTACGTGCCATGCCTTTTCTGAATATCTTAGTTTCAGTTATTTCTCTTTAGTAACTCTGGCCCTGTCGGCTGGGGCTGTAGAATACACCGACTGCACCCCTGCAGAGAGGTAAGACCCCCCTCAATGGGGTCACCTGTTGGCCGTGTGTGATGACCCGTAAGGCGCTAGGACGGAATCCTGGTGGTTGAGCAGTCATTGATCCAGCGACAAAATGGTCAGTGGCTTGCAACACACCACTTTGGACCTTCTTTGATCTGACGGGCGGTTGGATAGATCAGATCCAATCACTCGGATGGTCCCGTCATTCCCTTGCACATGTATCTTTCTTTTCTCCTGGACATACTATTCAATCTGCTCTTGCGGAAACTCTTTATCTTATATGTGTTAGAAGGCGGGGGCTGGAGGTCAATTGTGTTAAGAGGAAAAACTTTTTGACCCTGTTAGATTGTTGTGTAATAAAAACCAGAATTTGGCAGAGGCCCAGAATCTTGTTCTTGACATAAGTATACTGGTACTGTATCCCTGTCTCAGCCAAGGTGAATGGGTTTCCCCCTTGGTTCATTACCAACACAAGTTAGACTCTGTGGTGGGTGGTAGAGCATAGGACCAATGAAAAATATATACTTATTATGGCTTCTTCCTTCAAAAAATCCAAAAGATATTTATCAGATTCCGACTCGGAGATTGAAAATGATTTTCCAAGATTTCTTATTATTGAATCATTAGAGAAAATCAAATTGGATAAGTTATCACCTTTCTTGGGAGAGAAAATCATATCGTCGGTCGAACCCCCCCCCCCACAAAAAAATGTAAAAAACTTCGAAATGGTAACTTGGAAGTTGAAACAAAAAAACACGCGGAAAATTTACTCAAAATGGATAAATTTCACAACATCAAATGTAGAGCGTATCCACATGAAAAATTAAACACTTCAAAGAAATTATAAGAAGCCGCGAACTTTCGTTAGCAACACAAGAAGAAATTGAAAGTGCATTGAAAAAACAACGATAGAGACCCATACGTATACGTTTGAAAAACCCGTAATACCAAAAGAAATCAGGATTGGTTATAGTATAGAAAGGGTAGAGCAATTTATACCACCTCCCCTGCGGTGCTTCAAATGTCAAATATTTGGACATCACAAAGATGTTTACAGAGGACGCCAAGTCTGTGGGAAGTGTGGTGAATGTGATCCAAATCACACACAGAATGAATGCAGTAATGTGAAATGCGCTGACATCTGTGATATCTATAAGATAGAAAAAGAAATAATGTATGTAAAAGCACACGAAAAATATACCTTTCCTAGAAGCCAGAAAAATTGTCGAAAGCTATATGGGAACAAAAACCTATGCTAATATAGTACAAAAGGTAAATCAAAAACCCCAGGGCATCACTTTAATAGATAAGTATAAAAAACTTAATAAATTTGAATGAAAATGAATGGTCAAAATTCCAAGAAAATCTTAAAAATGTATTCAACAGAAATACCACAAATTGAGTCTTGTACGAAAACAAAATTGAATAATGGTACCAATGTAGAAATGCCCATAGAAAATTCTAAGATGATTGAATCCACAAATGAAAAGCGACAAAGATCACTGATCCGACCTCCGGATATTAAGACATAATTAAAAATAAAATAAATGATATTATTATTAAAAAACAAAATGCTATTAAAGAAAAAATTGCACAATCCACCCCGATAAGCACATCAAACGAATTTGAGGAAATTGAGATTGAAAATAAAAATCCACAAACAAGCAAAACTCGAAAAAATAAATAAAAAAAATCTCACAAATCTAAAAATTAAATTTAAATTAACAAAATTTAATCCAATGAAATATCAGAGGAACAAGGGTCAATTATTCTGAATTGTTGCTGCTTATAAATAAAGCAAATCATGTTGCCTTCAAGAGATTTACCTCAAAAGCAACAATACCATCAACATTAAGCCAAAAAAGATTCACAGTTAAACATATACTGCTTCTTTGTACAAACTTGAATCGAGTATCCTAGATGATGCTATTTTCACAAAGAGTTTCTTCAAATTACTTGTTTGGTAATATTATTATATTACCAAGCAAGTAATTTGAAGAAACTCTTTATGGATACTAGATTTTGTAAAAACAAATGGAATGTACTCAAAAATATGAGTAGCTGAATAGTACTGCATGTGTGTGTGTGTGTGTGTATATATATTATATTATATTATGTATATATATTATATTATATTATATATATATATATATATATATATTATATTATATTATATTATATATATATTATATTATATTATATATTATATTATATTATATATATATTATATATATATATTATATATATATATTATATATATATATATATATATTATATATATTTATATATATATATATATATATATATATATATATATATATGTGTGTGTATTCTACCAGATTATGCTAAAATCCATTCCAAAACAGTGTCGGCATTAGGTTGATAAGCCGTAAAACAAAATAACCAACGAACTCTTTAGTAACTCAACTCAACAAGTTTTTGTTCACCTTTGCTGTGACCGGGTATTGAACTATTTGGGTCAAGTTCCTGGATTATTTCAATCAATGCTATTATTATCTTCTGGGCTATGTGTAGAACAAGCTATCCCGGTGGGCAAATAAAGTTCGATCCGAAATTCCAACGTATATCACTTGAAGAAAGCCGAAGCGTACAACGGCCGAAACGTTGTGAATATGATAATAAAGATGAGGACCATAGTTATGAAGAACTGAAGAACATATAGGTTGAAATAGTGTGTTTAAGACAAAAATAATGGAAGTCTATGAGGTTCGGTTGAAAAGTTCATAGGCTGGCCATGATACTCTCATGGAACGTGAGCAAATAATGTTTATTTTTCAACATAATCCCCCTTGCGTTCCACACACTTCTTCCATCGATGTTGCAGTCCTTGGATCCTATTGCTGAAGAATCTTTCATCCTGTTGGTATATAAAAAAAACAACAACAACAGATATGACGTCATCATTACTACGATACCGGTTCCCAGCCCCAAGTATTTTCTCATGTTGAGGAACAGATGGTAGGTGGGGTCAAATTAGGAGAATAGGGAGTGTGATCAACTAGTCCAAAGACACAGCTACGAACATTGAAACCAAGGACTTGTATGCTGGAACATTTTTCTGATGAAACAAGACCCCTTTCGTCAGTTTTCCTGGGTGTTTGGTCTTGATAGCTTTCGTAACTACTTATAGCACTCTCAATTGATGTGGTGGTCCTTTTGAAGATAGTCAATAAAAAAACAATGCATCCGAAACAATTGATGCCATCACCTTTCCCGTAGCTGAAACGACCATAGACTTCTTTGAAGCAGATGAGAAGGGGTGTTCCCACGGCATGGATTGTCTCTTTGTCTCTGGTTCAAAGTGATGAACCCAACACTCATCCTAGCTTAGCAAACGTTCAAGGAAACCAGTTGGATTAACCTCAAACAATGTCAGATTTTACTGTGATGTGATCACCCTGATATGCTTTTAATCAGGTGTCAGAAGACATGTCATTTACCAAGCAGAAACCTTCGTCATGTCAAGTTCATTATCCAGAATATTCTCAACTCTCTCACAGGATATGCTACTTACTAGCATTGCCTATCACCATATCAATCGCCTGTCATCCATCACCATGTGATGAACATGATCGATGTTTTCCTTAGTAGCAGGACGTCTTGAACATGGATTATCTTCAAGACTCTCTTTTCCCCTGCTAAATTCAACTATCCACTTGCAGTTTTGATAAAGCTGAATCATCAGCCCCTAATGTAGCAAACTTGTCAATATGAATGTCCTTGAGGGCTAAACCCTTTTTCTGCAGATAACACTATGATGCTAAATTTCGTCTATTTTCAAGAGAAGTCGCTACTAGTTACTTTTAAAGTCTTGTTTGAACAGTCAGATGTCAGTTTACCTGGAAGTAAACAATGCAATTACTAATAAGAACGGTTGAAATTAATGCATACAAGATTTCAGAGCTCTAGTGTCAATCCTTCACAATCAGCCTTTAGACTTTTTAGCTCCACCCTCATAGCCTGAAAATGTGTAGGAGAGTAATTTAAATTATGTAAGAATAATAGTTTTTTTTTTCTCAATAATTTGAGGGGCGTGGCAAACTCTTATTTGTCTCACATCTGCAGTCAGTTCATTGGCGCACTTGTAAAATCTATGATATCCAAAAGTAGATAAAGACTAATTCTCTACTAATAAGAGGGCTTAAATCCGACTCGTTGATTAGATTTCGTTTAATCAGGTGGCCATGATTGACAAGTTGACTCCGCCTCTCTCCTTCCTCACGTTTTTCACATTTTTTCCTACCCGAAAAGGCATTTTCTTTATATATATGTTATATAAAAATGCTTTTATGAAATTTCTGTTTATCTCTTTAAAAGCCATTCTTTCTTTCTAAGTATTTGGACGTGTTTTTAGCCTGTGTGTTTCTCTTTATTGCTTCTTATTATGTCGACGATGGAGATAAACAATAGAAAACATGTTGCTATTATCGGAGGCGGATTGGTAAGTTATTTTACGAATTTATTTGTTTATCTTTGATGCAACTTTGACGAATTCATCTTGTTTAGTTTTCAAATCAACAATCTTTACTTTTTTTTGGTGCAACTTGGAAATAAGATTTTTTTTTGCTCATCAGAATTATGACTTTTTAAAAAATGTTACTAAGGAATCTCGTAACTTTGGATTGCTTTTTAGTTTTTAAAATACAAATTCTTTAAGCCTTGGAGAGTCAAATTTTTTTTTCTTTACGAACTATGGTTTCACGTTGATTTTTCTTTACTTTTTTTTTTTTTTACTCAACAGACCTGTTTCTTTTCCTAAATATCGATAAAACAAAATCTGATTATTACTTTATCACTCCATAAAGTAATACTCAGTATATCAGTTGATGTTGATTATAATTTATAAGCATTGGCAGATCCAGTTCCGGAAAATGTGTAGCAACTTGACCCCTAACCCCCAGGAATCAATGGAAAAAATAAACTGCCCCCCCCCCAAAAAAAAATAACCATGAAGAAAAAATATAGCTACATTTTTGTTCTGTTCAAATGTATTTCTTTTACGACTGTTAGAAAACGTTTTCTTTTTCTTTTCTTTTTTTTCTCTTTTTTTTTTTTTTGTATCTTCCATTTTAGCATCCCAGACGTTTTTCACATGTCAAAGAAAGACTGAATTACGTCCCTAAGATGTTTTTTTTTACCTAGCCTCATATTCTGACGAGGACGACACATTCCTTTTTTGGGGGTTCCATCTTTAAAGTATCGCCAAACGTTTAAAACCAAAACGAGATCATATCCAGACTTTGGGAAACCAATGTAAAAATTTAAAATATATCCGCTAATTTTTATACAAGTAAGTAAGTTATGTAGTAAGTTGAATCATTGAATGACATTGAATTTCAGACGCTATTATTTTTTCTGACATAAAATTTTTCATACCCAAAGGTGGCAGTCCAAATGATTTTTAAAATTTATTTTTGTTTTACAAATTATTAACATAGATTGATTTATAATATCTAATTTCTTCTTTCTAGAAAAAAAAAAGTGATATCAGAATGTGAGGTTAGGTAAGCAATCGAAGGGAGATATTTCAGTACTTAGTATGTGAATAACGTTTCGGACAATAAAATAGAAAATACCATTTCCGGATATAAAATAAGTCAGTTATTTGGATCTTTAGAATTATAAAAGTCATTGTGGACAACATGACCCTTTTTTTGTTGTTCTCTTAGAAAGTCAAACATGGCTAAGCGCAAACAACGTTTTCGTTTTAACACAATACAAAAGTCATCAAATGTGAAAAAAAAAAAAAACTTTTTTTGTTTATTTTGTGCATTATTTTATAAGTTGGGTGTGAGAAAATTCATTTTTTAATCTTTATTCAAGTAAATCTCTCTTCTTGGAGTAGAAAAGGCCAAAACATTGATCCCAAGAATTTTAGGAAAAGTAATTCATTTCCAAAACGCCTCTCTCACAATCTCCAAAGAAAAAAAAAATCTGATTCCTCATTTTCCATATATTGGCTGTAAGATACAACCTCTTAAAAGCAATTTTATTTCTGAATTTTTGAGATGACAAATTATCATTATTATATGCCTTTCTATTCAAACCAGGATAATTGTCTTAGTTGTTAGACTGGCACTGTTTCAACCATTATACCCTGCAGCATTCTTCAGATGACATATTGGCTTAGTGGATTATTTTCCAGAGAGTTGTGAATTCTATTCCTGGGTTGTGTAGTGTTGAAAGGTCATATATTTTGGTTCAGTGGAAGAAACCCACAAGTGACATGATAACAATATAGTCTGAGGAATATTAACCATGGAAATCAGAATGAGAATAATATACCCTGTAGTGAGTTAGCCAATCTGTATCAGTGACAAAATACAAATTAAACTGACCCTCTATTATTTTTACTAAATCAAATGCAAGAAAGACAACAACAACGAATCAAATAATCAGATATTTGTTTTAACAAATATTATTTTTATATCACAAGTACACATGATATAATAAAGTTGTTTAAAATACTTTACAGTTCTTGGTTGTGTGATCAAGGGTAATATAAAAGGTGTTATGCTATAGATCTAGTAAGGAATTAAACAGTTTATGGTAAAATTGAATGAAATAGATTGCTTGACTTACTGTAGATTTGTCTTGCTTTGACTGATATAGTTACGATTTTCTTTATATTGTAAAGTTATTGAGTGAGTTGGTTTCTGAATCTTGTCTTATTTGAATTGGTCACTAGATGAGTTGATGTTGAAAAAAAATTGAATTCCACAAGCCGGGTTGATGTTAATAAAAATTAACTTTTAGTGAGGAAGTTGGATTTCATGGATTCATGTGAGGAGTTGATTATTTTAAGGACTCACTGACTAAGTCGTGTCGAAGCTTCATATTTATGAACTTTCTTGATCACATGGGAGGCTCTAAAGAATGTTTACCATTTTTGGGGCACATTGAACTCCGAACAGGTCAACTCAAGGTCAACTGTGTAGAAACATGACATTATTATTTATGGACCAATCAGAAAGCATTGTTTTGTACTGAACTCTGGAGCTGATTTTAATGGGTTCAGCACAAACTGAGAATACTTAGCTGTGATCCTCTTTTAACAGGTTTAAAATGAATGTAGAAATCTAATTCTACAACCTTCAAGAATTTGGTTCAGAATTAGGAGACGTTTACTGCTTAAGACAGGTACCTGAAGAAGGCCAAACAGTACTATGGCTGAAATGTTGTGAGTATAACAATCAAAATAAGGATACAAGTATGAATGAAAAATCTCTTTCAGTTATATTTTTCACAAAAAGCCTTTTTTACTTTAGTATTTTCCTCCTGTTTTTAAGCCCATAATAATAATAATGGCTACTTTTTTGTCTCTCAGATTCCAAATATTTCAATTGATGATGCTATTAAATTTTGTCTATCATGACATACAAATTGATATTCTCTGTTTTGAAAAAAATGATTCTTAAAAAACAGGCATTGTCAATCCAAACAGCACTCATCAAAAGTGACTCATAAATAATAAAAAAAAAAGAAGTCTTCCTCACATTCACTGTCCACCAGTTTTTCAAAGCAATCATATATTACTATTTCCTCTTAAAATGCTTATTGTTATAAAAGTTTTATGCAGTGAATTTCTGTCAAATCCAAGTTAGAATAAAACAAACTGGAAGTGAACAATCATGCTTTGGTTACTTTTTTCCATAGTTTGAGACATTATCATCAGATTGTTAGTCAGCCAATTTTAATCTGATCAGTGGCACCATTTTCTCAGGATAGTTGAGATGGACTTAAAAGACTTCTCCAATTATTAAACTATGATTTATGTTAAGCTATATTTTTAAATTAACATAAAATTGTGTTCAAACCTTTTGACAATTCAAAATTCTTCTTGTAATATTTTAGTATTAAATAAATATTGATAAAAACACTGGTGCAAAAGGAACACTGGAAAGCCATTGCACTATTTTGCCTTGAACATGAATGACAGTTGCAACAAAAATAAGAGTAGTGGAGACCATAGTAGTGCAAAAGGTGCTAACTTAATAAATGAAAGAAAATGAATGTATGATGATAATAACATTATGAATTTGTAGCACAACTTTTTTGTATTTACATTTTGTATACCATTTTATTGTTTTCCAATTAAAATTATGCCTTGGTAATTCTCGGTATTTACCCGAGATTTCCCACAAGACGGGATGTGGTACAAGGCCAAGGGCTTTCTGAGCATGTACACTTGGACAAAAATTCCCTGTAAACCTTGCATAAACATAGTCAGGTTGCTGTCTACTTTTCCCCAGGTGAGACTCTGTTCCTAGACATAGCCTTGTCTGAGTCCCTCTCTACCCAAAAGCAGAGAGTCCAACAAGCTGAGCTTTAATATACTTATGGTAATTCTCACTCAAATCATTTTCCTTGAATCTTTTTTATTGAATATCAGGAAAGTCAACCTCACCCCACTTAGAATGTTTGTGATATGCAAAGAAAAGCAACAATGCCAAAAGAATTGGAAAAGATATTTACTTTTCAAGATTCTTATAAATACCAAACTAAAAACTAGTTTCAATTCATTCAACAATTTACTGTACTTGACTACTTTAACTATATGTGTTCCTTGTACCATAAGTAGGGTGTGCAGGTGGTACAATGAATGGGAGGTTGGAATGAGAAATCGAAAAGTCATATGCACCCTGGGGTACATGTGACATTATTGGGGGTCCACACAAAAAAGTAGCAAATTGGTAGTATTTTAGGGTAATTTCACTTTGGAATGATTGTTACAACTGAGAATTGGAATTTCTACAGTAATCTACGCCATATTAAAATACTAAAAATAGAAAACCAACTCTAAAACTATCAGAAAATGAGATCAAGTGATGTAAGTTAGCATCTCTTTTACTCTACTGGATGCTTTGATTGTAAAAGTTGTATAAAAACTGAGAAGGATATATAAAGGAAAATTATATAAAGATAATAATTTATTAGATAAATTAATTTAATATATTAATAATAATATTAATTTTACATGTAATAAAATATAATAAAATAATAATATAAATAAATTAATATTGTAATAGACTTGACATTGGGAAAAGGAGTGATCTTCAACTATCATTGACAATGATGGAGCTGAATATAAAAAAAGCAACATCAACCACAAGGATCTCATTGAATAAATCTGCACTTTTTAAAAATTTATAAATTACTCACATATTTTAAAATAGTTTATTATAAGTTATTTTACTAGTTTACATAAATGTTCCATAGAATTTAGTTGTTATTAGGTTGGTGCAAAAATAATGTCGTTTTCTCACATGTTACTATGTGACAAAACGACATTATTTTTGCACCAACCTAATAAATACAAGTTTATTTTCATTAAATTAGTTTTACTTCAAAATAAAGCATATACATTTACTATTTCTATAATACAATTCCTTTTATACTTATCTATTAGTAAAAAATAAAATAAGCTTTTTTTTTTCATTGAATGGTTATCGGAGTCCATCAAAGAAATTAAGAGTGAAAGTGGGTCTATGGGTCAAAAATTGTTGAGAACCCCTGGGTTTAACAATTGGGAGTGCAACTGGAAAAATCATTGGTATTCTCAAAAATATGTTAATGCAATATTCACTTGCCAAAATAAAGAATTATTCTTACAAACCAAAACATGTTTCAGCTTTAAATAAGCCACAAAAGGTTGATAAATCATAAAAAATTCAAACAATGAGAAACTTTAAGAAAATGCAACTAAAAATAAGCAAAATCTTTTTCTTTTTTCTTCTGGAATAGGACTTGTGGCAAATTGTGAGGAGTGTTATATTTTTCCATTAAAATAAAGTACATCTATCTTTTTAACTGACAAAAATGATTGGCAGTATCATATTACAAGAAAGATATGCAGAAAATAAAACAACATACAATTTTTATTCATTCATTGTTAACATGAGTTGTCAGGTAAATTTGAAAATATATTGTTTTTGATAATTCCTGTTTTCACTGGATACTCAATACATATGGCCTTGTGTCTAACTTGACAGAATTTAACAAATATGAATAATTTGTAAAGATTTCAACTAGTGCAACTGAAGATGGTTTGACTTTTTTAAAAAAAATCTGATCTTAGTCACTAAGGCATAGTGAAAAGTAAATCATTACTTAGGAACTACATGAAATAAGAAGCTATGGAGAGCCATAACCACCTATATTCTGAAGGGATATGGCACATAAAAGAATTCACTATGACTGCATAGGTAAGCCATGTATTTTGCTTGAAATACACTATATTTGTAGCCCTGTCAGCTGGGGCTGTAGAATACGCCGACTGCACCTCTGCAGAGGGATGAGACCCCCTCCCCCAATGGGGCATCCTGGGTATGACGATAAACTACATCTGCATCCAGGGTAAGACGATAAACTACGTCCAACAGCAAGGCCTCTGATCAGGAGGCTTTGAGGAGTGTGGAACCTCCTCTTAATTGCTGGTGTTCCCAGGTCCACCCTGACCCAGGGTGGAAGCACCTGTTAGGGGGTCCCAGCTATGGGCAAATAGTTGACCCAGAAACTGAGGTAAAAGGCATTATAAAAGTGTAAAAATCGGTTTTAATACTAGAAAAACTTTGTAAAAATTATTACCAGAAATAAATTTTTGAAGAAAAAAAAATATTACCAGTAATATGTTTTTGAAAAAAAAATATTACCAGCAATACGTTTTTGAAAAAATAATATTACCAGCAATACGTTTTTGAAAAAATAATATTACCAGCTATACATTTTTGAGGAAAAAACATTAACAGAAATAGATTTTCGACAAAACAAAAATATTACCAGAAAAAAAAAGTTGTCAGCATTAAATGACCCATTGAGGTTGATATGCCATAAAACAAAACAAACACTATATTTGTTCATAGCAATAGATGACTGTACAGTCATAATCTCAAATCACTTCATACTGTAGTCTGATGGTTAACAAACTCATCTCAAATACTAATTCATGAGTTTGTACAGTACTAAGCATCTCACACCTATGGCCCCGTATTGCACTAAATTATTTTTTAAATGACAGGTAAAGAAATACAGAGCAAAAGGCAATTCTAAGATTCAAAATACTTTGTTACCTGCAAAACATTAAGGGGAACCAATTTATGTATTTATTTGTAGAAATTGTTTGGTAGCATTTTTATTTGTTTTCTGTTTTTCATAAATTAATAATTACACTGGTCCAGGGGAATAATTTTTTTGTGGAGAAATAAACATTAAGAATTTAGTCTTTTATGGATCTTTTGTAGAAGAGTTGACGAGTATACACATACACTAACACACACCCCTGTTTGTGTATACAGAAGCAGATTATATGTATTATTTTTTATTTTTTTATTTTTTTTTAAAGACAATTCACCCCAAGCAAGGTGGGAGTGTCACTAGCACGCAAGGGGTTACAGAGAATTGAGAACAAGAGTAAAGAGGCATGTTTAGGGAAAGGATACAAAGAAGGATGGGGAACAAGCTCAAGGTATCAGATGTCGATTGACATTACACTTGAATATTTGAAGATTATAGTCATCAGGGAAGCTAGTAAGGGGAAGGGAGTTCCACAGATGAGAGGTGTGGGAGAAGGTGTTTGAGAAGAAGAGATGGTTATATATATATATATATATATATATATATATATATATATATATATATAGTATTACACAACAAAATCCAAAATTTTATATATATATAATTTAATCAAAAATTATAAGATAAATATGTTATAAAATCACTACAAAAATAGCCATTTTGTTTCAACACTTCTGGTGTTTTATCAAGTGATGGTGTTGAATGTAGAATAAAGGGTTTTAAAAGGTTCAAATCGACCAAACATCCCTCACTAGGGAAAACACTGTTACATAAGCTGCAATGACCAATCAAAATACAAGAATATATGAGAATTCAAAAAACTTGACAACGAACCTTGGTTATAATAATTAATGCCTTAATGTTAAGGTTAGACTAAAATAGAAATCATTCTAATTAATATTAAATTTTAATATAAAATTGAAAATTAAATAATTGCCAATTTTAAATTTAATCTGCATTAAGTTTAAAATATTATAAATTATTTAAAGAAGAAATTGCAGAAAAAATACATATATTTTATTTATTTATTTTTTTTAATTTAAAGGCCAAAATTTCAGTTTAATAAATGTTAATCTAATGGGGATGTAAAGCTTTGTTATAACTTAGATATATTTGAAGTGATGATATGGGCAGGGGAGGATGAAATCTTGCCAAAGAAAATACATACACAATCAGATTATAATACACAAATACGTAGACATATTTAGATATATAAACACGCAAAAACACGTACGAAACAGGAAATAGATGTCTATGACCCTAAAAAAGACAACGTATACATACAATGAAAGACATATATAAGCGATCATACACACATACAATAATAAAGACACACACACCTACAAATATTCAAGTTTGAAAGTGTTAGTAAATGAATTCAAACAGACTATTAAAATATTACTTACATGTATAAAGATATACAGATAAAAAGAGGGTTCAATAGATAACATTTAAGAGGGGGGGAATAGAAAAACAAATATTCGTCAATGAACAACACAAAGAAAAAAGACAATAAAATATATAGAAACGGGTAGAAAAAATAAATATATATGCATACACATGCATAAAAAAACAACAAATTCAAACGTCCAGGCAAAATGCAACACTTAAAATGTAACGAGTTAATATATAAAAAAGGAAACACATAAACACACAAATATATATAAATATCTTATATGTTCTTATATACGCATACAAATACATACGTATATGCAAATGCATATATACAAACACATAGAAATAAATATATCAACCTACACAGTAACATAAAAAAGTAAATAAAAAAATATATGAAAAAATAATATACTAACAATATTATCCAAATGACTATAAAGGATTCAGAGACCAAACAAGGTTAAAATGTAACAAAACACAACTGTTGATTATTAAGTCCACAAACAATTTTAAAATCACTATAAAACAAAAGTAGATTATAGTTAGCATAGATAATTCATTCAAAAACACTAAGATATACTTATACAGATATATATATATATATATATATATATATATATATATATATATATATATATACATACACACCCATACATATGCAAGTACATAAATATATAAACTAGCACATATATAAATACAAACATATAACTACAAGTACAAATATATTCATATATGCATACATACCCACACACACACACATACATGTAAATACATTTATATATATATATATATATATATATATAAAATTCACATACACATACAAACATCTATCTATAAAAATACATACACATGTGAAGACCCAAAAAAACAACATAATAAATGTATACCTACATATATGTAATAGATAGAAGGATTAGCAGATAATATTAGCAATAATATACTAAACTTATAGTAACATTGCATTATCGTCAGAAATATTACTACCCCCATAATAAGTTAAATTTTGAGGTATGTTTACAGTTAACAGTGAGTCCATTCCTTTGATTTAAGAGATGGGTCTTATATATATCTTTCTCTCTGTATTCACCTTTTATTTTTCTCCCTAGAGAGAATATTTTCTCACTTTTGTGCCTTAACTATGGTGATGATGATGAAGGTTCTGATAGACTTATTGAAGTGATCCCTGATAGTCCATGCCTTAAAGAAATACAAAAAGGTGTTCTTACAAGTACATCTTACACCTTATGAAGGGCTTTATCTGTTAATGTTTGGGTTCATAGCCTATTTAATTTTTTTTTTTTTAATTTAATTTTTTTTTTTTTTTAAATGTTCAATGGAATATCATGATGCTATTTCTGACCTTAGGTTTCTGGTTGGGACCTGTAAGAAAATGTGTATAGAACAGTAATAAAAGGAGTAGTAGTAATAATAATAATAAAAGTAAATAAATAATAATAAAATTAAAAAATGAATAAGTAATAATAATAAAAATAATATATAATAAATAAATAATAATAAAAATGAATAATAATAAAAAATTATTATTATTATTATTATTATTAATAATAATAAATAAATAATAATAATAAAAAGCAAAAACCTCTCTGTAAAATCCTTTTACACTTGTCATATCCTATTTGAAAGCGTCTCTCAGCTTGAGATTGTGGACATTTTATGCCTCCAGCCCTTGGAGGCAGAATTAAACAAAACTAACAATAACAATTCTAGAAATGCTCTAAATTCAAATCCACTTTCATCCAGATTTAAATGAGCTATTTCTATTTATTTATTTTTTTTCGTTTATTCCTTTGTAATTGTAGGGAGCATTATATAAAATGAGCTCACAGAGAGAGGTACCATCACAAATGGTAGGCAAATGATAGGTTAGTTACACTTGTGCATTTTTTGATAAACATAGATTTAAGTTTCTTTCTCTTTGCTTCAGTTTTTGTTTGTTTCTGTCACCAAAATTTAAAAAAAAGACACGTTTTGATAAAATACATCTGATATATTTCTAGATATTTATTAGTTATTTTGCCATCAATTCCAAATATTACAAATAGAATTGTTAAAATTCTTTGTTTTCAAATTGCTCTGCTGATGTGTCTCCTGTTAAAAAAAAAAAACAAAAAAAAAACACTTTCTCAAAACAAATGGTTCACTATATAAAATCATATCACTTATTATGGAATTTGATTTTTTTTTAACCATCCACTATTTTTTTTTTTTGTTTTTTTTTTTGTTTTTTTGAATTTTCAACAACTTATGGATGTCTATTTGCAAATAGACATGATTAATAGAATTTGAATATTTTTGTTTCAAAAATTGTCTTTTTTCTCATGTTTGCATTTTTATCTTCTTTATGCTAGATTTGAATGGGGATTATTCCATTTCTTTTGTTGGCACAGAATGTCAATTTTTACTTTACAGAGATGAAAAGCAAAATGATTTTCAAATTATAAGACCTAAATACCGAATGAGTCTGCAAGAGAAGCACATGACTAAAAGAAGTGAATGGGTCAGGAAAACAATTTCCTTTTGTCCAAGCAAACAAAACATACAAGTATGAAATCTACCTTAGCCTCAATCACATCATGTGACCTGCACACTTTTGAAAGATCTCACATGAGATCTTTGTAGGATTCCATTTCCATTGTCTGATAAATATTTTAATGTTGATCATGGGGTCTAGAGTTCAATTCACAGCTCCACCCACTCAAAGTACAATAAACTTAAGAGTAAAGTAATAATTATGTTAGTCTGTCTGTTACATAAAGAACTAATTTCATAAAACAGTTTATTGTTAGATGAAATCAATTTTGACATAAGACCAAATTAATGGAGCTGACATGAAAGAAGAATTCAGAAACAATGGCTTGTGAGATAAGCATATTAATCATCACTCAACAATAAAAAAAACTTTTCAATTTTCATAAAATATTCCCATTGATATGAAATAACAAACTTTTTTGTTTTTTTTGTTGCGATCAAAAATTTCCTTGTGAGGAAATGTAAATGTTAACAATAGAAAGAGTTCAGAATTTTTGTCTGCCAGCAGAGAACCCCTAAAAAAAATGATGGGATTATTTCTGTAGCATCTGTAGACTTTGTATTGTGTCAAAGCGTTGTTCTCAGGACCTTCTGGCTATGGTCATAATATTGTATCTGTGAGAAGTGCTACACACACAAACAGAGATACATACAAATATATGGAAACACAATGTGGGTGAAGTGTATTTATTTTGATGGGGGTGATATCTTGCTTTTAGATTATCAATTGAGGATGTAAGATTTTTGCACTTGTAAATTTCCAGACATTTTGTGAAACTATCAACTACCATTAGATAATATGCTCCATCCATAGGATCTGCAAAATCTATATGCAATCTTGACCATGAAGTGACTGTCTTTGACCAAGGTTCTATCTTTGTGTAGTTTTGCCGCTAAAGCACAACCTCTACATGCTTTTACTGTTTTTATGATATCTTGGTCCATTCCAGTCTTGTATACAAAACTTTGCATAAGTGAAGTAATTCTTGAAATGCCAGGATGTCTGGAATGAAAATCATTTGATATACATTTCTGTAACACACTTGGTATTACAATTCTTTGTCCGTACATTAAAACACCATCGCATATTGAGTACACATTCAAGTCTTGATTCTTTTCTTTTTTTTAGTTTCTTTTAATTGCTTCTTTATTTTAGCAATAAAGACGTCCTTTCCTGCTTGTTCTTTAAATTCATCCAGTGTAACAGGTAATTCCTGTACTATGTTGCACAGAATGTTTTTAATTTCCATCTTGCTTTTTAGTGCTGCTACAATTGTGTCCTTCAATGCTTCTGCATTTTTAGATATTAACCTAGATAATCCATTCACATGTCCTAATTTTTTAGACAGTTGGTACTCCATCATAAAATTATAATTTAACAGGATGGTACCCCAGGGTCGTAATCTGTTAGCTATATCTATAGGCATACCTTTCTTTGAACCATATATCGCTAATAACAACCTATGGTCTAGCTGCAACATGAAATTTCTTCTATGATTAAATTTATGGAAATTTTTCATAGTGAATACGATTGCTAAATCTTCTTTCTCAATCTGGCTGTAATTCTTCTTCACTGGTAGAAGCAACAATGAAGCACGAGTGAAAACTTTCATTTTACCACTATCGTATTTGTGTAAAATTACCGCTCCAACACTGTAATCTGATGCTACTGCAATTTTTGCTTTTGGATCGTAGTGTGCTAACGATAAATCAGACCTAAGACTTTTTTTTATCTCATCAAACACTTTTTGACATTTATCATCTCAATTCTATTTTACTCTTTTTTCCAGTAGATTGTTAAGTGGAGATGTCAAATTATGTATACTAGGTACATAAATTCGATAATAATTAGCCAATCCTAAAAAAGCTTGTAATGTAATTACGTTTGTTGGTGTAGACATATTTCTAATTGCATTTGCTCTTGACAGATCTGGTTTCCTAGCACTTTTATCAATAATTTCACCCAGGTATTTTATTTTTGGCAAGAACACTTGATATATTTCTTCACTAAGCTTGAACTCATATTCTCTTAGCTTTTGCATAATTGTTTTGACATGGCCAATATGTTCTTCTTTCAACACACTCTTGATCAAAATATTATCCAGATATGCTGTTATGAAATTGCAATCTGCATATGTGGTATCCATGGCTTGTTGAAAAATGGCTGGTGCACCCTTTATACCAAAAGAAGGTTGTTTAAACTTATATAAGTCTCGTATTTATGGTTGTTAATTCAGAACATTAGAACCAACGTTGACAATGTTTTTCTACTGTTCAACTTTAAAAAAATTTCTTCTGAACTTGCTAATGGGTGTCTGGTTCAAGACAATTATTTAATCCAGTTTATAAATCCACGCAAACACAAATTTTGTCATTTTTTTTTTTCTTCCTTATGTACACCACTGGTGCAGCCCATTTCAAACGGTTTATTTTCTGTAATGTACCAGTTCTTTCTAGTTTGTCCAACTCTTCATTTATTTGTTCTAATGCTGCAAATGGCATGCTCTGTTTCAGTTTAAATACTGGCGCCAAACCTTTTTTACTTGAAAATTCACCTTGAATTTTGAACACCAACCTAGTTCTTTAGACAGAATATCCATTTTTTAAATTCTTCCTTAAGCTTTTTGCTCTGACTTTTTAAATTGGTTGCTTGTCCACTTACATTTTTACAATAAACGTTTATCGGCAAATTCCACAGTTCGAATAGTTCTAACCAATCTACTGTATAGATTCATTACATTTCTTAGAATATAAGCTTTTGTTTTTCCTTGTTCATTTTGAAAATAAACATCACATGTTAATTCTCCCCACAAAATTAATTTCTGACATTAATCCATATAATATCCTACAATTTCTTAAATCAAATTGTATTTCAAAGTTCAACAAAACTACAACATAAAGCAAACATATCACCACCTCTAGTAATCCTGTCCATGTAAACATGGATATGCACAAAAGCTGAGTATATAAATAGTTACAACACCTCATTTCATATCAAAAATATAGATAGATGCTATAGTAATATCTACAGCAAAACTAAATTGAATAAATCAAAGTCTGAATCAATTTCATCAAAACTTCTGTCATTTAAATGCATAAACTTATGACTGATTACTATTTTCATTATTATTTGTTATAAATTGGTTCTTTTATAACATTAGAGAGAATAGAATCTTTAAAGTGTAATGAAACTTTTGAAGCTGTTTTTTTTCTATCCTGAGCACATGTGATACTTACTTGAATCACTTGATTGATTCAAGAAAATTACCTTTTGACACAAGACATTTATGAAGCTGCAGAGATTATTAATCTGCTTAAAGGTGACTTAGGGCAACTTTCCATTCTGATATTTAATGCCGAATCAGCATTTACAATCCCATAAGAAAATGTGATATTTTGTGTGCTGCAAATGAAAACCGAGATGATCTGCTTTTTGATGAGATGATTTAAAGTAGCTTTAATTAATGAGCTTTGATGTCATCAAAACATCTGGCTGATTTTCAAGGCTTATTTACAAGGCAAAATAAATACAAGAATCAGAGATGTTATCCTACCAATGAATTAACCTCGGCCAAATCTATTCCGAATTTGTTTTCTATTTGGTGTTCTATTTTGGGGAGGGGACTTTTTAATGTTAATATTTATCAATGTTTCTTTAGCATTTTTAAGCTTCCTGTCTGTTTGCCTTCATTGACGTATTCCTCCCATTAATGCTGTTCTCAACAAGATCTTTTTTATAATTCACCAACTGTTAGAAAAATAAAATTAAATACAATGGCAATTATGCTTATCCAAAATTCAATTTTTGTTAAATTTTTATTAATTTTATAAATAAGACAAATTGAATTTTTTGCTTCATTTGGATTTTCACAGATGTTGTTCAAGAGAGAAATTTGATTAAGATTTTTAGTTAATTCAATAAAAGATGCAAGAGAAAAAAATGTGGTTAGATGAATGGGAAAATCCTCACTATAGAACTTGTTATCCCAACCAAATGCATGTATGATTGGATGTTGCCTTCATCCCTCACTAACTATAACAGCTCAAGATGTTTCTCTTTCATATAACCAATGTCAATAATGTCACTGGAATAGTGAAAGATGCCTTCCAAAAATTAAACAATGTATTAAGAAACAGAAAAATTTAATTGAAAACAAAGTGTGCTCAACTGTTATGTAATATCAGTCCTTCTATATGGCAGTGAATGCTGGACAATTTCCTCACAAATGAAGAGGAGACTTGAAATAACAGAGATGTGGTTCTACAAAAGGATGCTGAGAATAGCATGAATGGAATGTGTAAGCAATGGGGAAGTTTTAAGAAAAATAGAAATGAAAAGGACATTGGTACTTAGAATCAGAAAGTGATAGTTGAAATTTCTGGGATATATAATAAGGAAAGAAGGTATAACAATTTTGACACTCACAGGACATATTGAAGGCAAGAGTGTCGGAATGAAAGATTAAGTAGCCTGCCTCACCTGCTTGTATAAATGGATGTATTTCACCCAGTGTTTTTGTTTATCTTTTATAAATTTTTTTATTAAGTTGCAAACTCATATCAGAAGCAGAGCACTTGGATAGGGTTAGAGTTTCTTACTTAGTAAGTGTTACCTGCAAATAAGAGTTTTTATCCAAGTACACTGACTGGTATTCTCAGCATCCTTCTGTAGAACCACATTTCTGTTGTTTCAAGTCTCCTCTTCATTTTTGAGAAAATTTTCCAGCATTCACTGCCAAAACAGCTGAGCATTTTTTGCTTTGTTTTCAATTAAATTTTCCTGTTTCTTAATACTTTGTTTAGTTTTTGGAAAGCATCTTTTGCTGTTCCAATGCACCTTTGGATTTCTGTGTCACATTTTCTGTTAACGGAAACAAATCACTTTATAGTATCAAAAAGTATTAAACCATTTTGATAATTTAATAGAAAACATTTATTTATTAAGATATTTCCAGCTTGAAATTCTGTTATCATCACATTTCTGCTTAGAAGGCTGATGCATTTTGACTCTAGTGTCATCAGCTTGTGTTATGGTTTCTTAGCTGCTTTTGAACTGAATCACTGCAGTACTAAAGATCAAATGGAAGACTTATCAAATTTATAATGAGAAGATTTGTCACATTTTTAATTTCAAGATGATTTCTTTTGTCAGAATAAATTATGCTCAACACAGAGAACTCTCTTTCAGCCTCAGCAGAACTTACAGCGCTGTTATTAATTATATTTTTAGCTATTATATATTGGCTATTAATATATAAGATTATTTTTGGATAATTCAACAACCAGTTTTCTAAGCTTTTATGATTTTAAGAATCAGTTTGTGTGAACTGGTAAGATACCACTACAGGTTGTCAAGGTCACATATACCACTAACTAGCAGTAGAGCCTGGTGTTGCCCAGGGATGTAACAGTAAGAGATAGATCAAGTATCGACCATCATAAAGACTGAAAAATAAAATTGACAGAGATTATTGTTTAAGCTTGACAGACATGTATGTCTTAATTAGTTTTTTTTTTTTTTTTTTTACAAATTGTTCAAACCCAAACTCAAACAAAACATTATTTTCAATTGTTATGAGTCTACTGATTGAATAGAATTTTATTATAAACAATTGTCTTGTAAATGGAATTTTTAAAGCATTCTGAATGTAAAAATAAAGAAAAAAGTGAGCAAGACAATAAGAAACACTACCTGCCAAAAAAAAAGTGAAGTTTGTTGAAATCGGTTGAAAAATGTAGGAAATCCGATCCCATATATAAATGAACACACACACAAACACACACAAAAACAACCTGGGTTTTATGATAAGTATAACTCGATATGAGTTGTCTTCCTTTCATTCTTGCGACAGCGATGCCTCCTAATCGTGTTTTCAAATTGATTTCTTGCAAAAACAATTGTTTTTCCAATTTTTGGCGCTGTCAGAACCACCGCAAGGTAATTTTATGTAGTCCTGTGAAGTTTAGTTGAAATCAGTTGAAAAATGTAGGAAATACGATCCTATATATAAATGAACAGACACACACAACCTGGGTTTTATAAGTATGATTAATCCCAATATGTCTTGGTATAAATCTTGGTATATCTTCTTATCTTACTCTCCAGGCTAAATAAATCTCTTGAGAAAACACATCTTTGTCTTGTTCCTCTTTCTGTTTGTGTATTCACTGAATTCTTTCTCTATCCATATGCAGGCTATATGTTCTCAGTAGAAGTTGTAGATTATTTGAATATCTCTTCTGTTTAACTCAAGCTTTCAAAATATTTAGAGTCCTTCATTTTGTAATTTATCAAATACTTTTGTGAAATCTATGAAATGCAAGTATAGATATTTCTACACTTATATTATTCAATCTGATATCATTCTGCTCATGAAAATTGCATTTCTTGTTCCAGTGTTTTGAACAGTCACATTGTTCTTAGCCAAATTTGACTGGAAATAGTCAATGAGATTTATTTATTAGCAAGTTAATCATTAGCTGATTGTTCGATAGAGTTTGCATTTATTTGAATTTGGTTTCTTTGTCATTGTTATGAAGATTGTTCCACTGAGGTCATCTGGTACACTTAAATAAAATTATTTGAGGACATCAAAAGCAATAGAGGGTTCAAAAATATAACTCCATTTGCATGGAGCAATATAGCCTTGCCAGCCTTATATGTTGAAGTAGGCAAACAATTACTTGTTTCTCAGTGGGATTTCAGTCCTCATTGGGACATATTTGAGGATGTCAGAATAAGATAGATTTTCCACATTGTGATCATTAAAATCATAATTGATTGGTGACAAGATGCCAATAAATTTTTTATAAAACATTTAGTTTGTTACAATATGTATAAATCTCACTTCAGGTGTCCTAAATACAAAATTGAAAATCTATTTTTACTTAAATAGGCTTTAAAAAATGCCCCCACCCCTTTCCAAGATTTGGTTTTTGTTTCATTTGGTTGCCCCATAGAATATGGAGGTGGTGGGTGTAGCAGAAGAGAAAATAAGTTTTGAAGCCCTGGGCACTGAATATCCCCATTATGTACAGCAAAGCTGAGCCTAAGACAAATCATATGATGAGATTTGTAAGTTATTATTACTTATTTCCTTCTACACTCCCCCCACCATACATGTGCACTTAACCGCATTATCCCAGTTATCCTTCCCTGTCAGACAAGACGAAGAAAGTGTGAGGATTTGATGTCAAGGAATCTGCAACACCAAAAATGTGCTTGTAATTATAAGGTAACAACCTGGTATGCACATATATATATATATATTATTGTGGGCAGCAACCTTTCTTTTAAAAATCTTTTGTTAAATATGGCAGATAAGGAAAATTTAATTAATTTCTTATTTAGTCTATCTAGCATTTCTATAAAGGAGTATAAAAATTGTCTATTGTCTTTCACCCACTTCTTTAACCATTAGGGGTTTTGTTTAGGTGTTGTTGATATATATATATATATATATATTAGGTTGGTGCAAAAATAATGTCGTTTTATATAACAGTAACATATGTGAGAAAACGGCATTATTTTTGCACCAACCTAATATCTCTCTCTCTCTCTCTATATATATATATATATATATATATATATATATATATATATATATATATATAATTATTTATTTGAAAATTATAACATAAATATGTTATAAAATCACTACAAAAATAGCCATTTTGTTATAATTTTCAAATAAATAATTTTCTCTACTCTTTATTGAGCACTTTTTTTAAGAATAGTATTTATTGGTTATTGGAATATATTTATTCCATATACACCAATCCTATTCTTGCATATATATATATATATATATATATATATATATATATATACACACACACTACATAAACTTATCCTCAGAGATTACAAAATATTCTCTTAACACATAGTATTGTTTTTCTTTTAATCAAAATGTTTTTCCTTTTTACATTTTGATTAAAAATAAAAACAAGATATAGGGGCTGATGATAGTCTCTATTTCAAGCCGTTCTGTGCATGAAAAATGACAAACTGATTAGAAGAGAATAGAATTCACTGAGAAGAAAATACATTGAGAGTGCAACTGTAAATCAAAGACTTGGGCCATGTGTTATATATATGTATATATATTATCTCTTTCAACGTTATTTTTAGTGGATACTTATATTTGAGTAGATGCTCTGTTTATTTATTAAGCATTATATTTATCTTCATTTACTGGCTGGAATATTTAAGAAATCTTATTAAAGAAGAGTATGTGCATCTCCCTGGGCAGGAGAAACTGTTGTTAGCCCAAACATGCTTTAGACCAGCTCAGCCACAATGAACTTTTGCCAATCAAGCAAGGTTGAATAATGCCTTTAAGTGAAATCCTTCTCATCATAGATTCTCAAAATTTCCTATCTGCTCAGTTTCATATCCAAACATAAACAAAGCAAACTTCTAAAGATGTATTATTTCTTTATAAAATGCTTTGTTTATGTTTGGATATTAAACAATTACTTCTTTCACAGAATATATTTACAGTTTATAAATAAAACAGAATTTATTGGTTCATTAGATGGAAGAAAATACTATTTAGAATTGTTTAATTAAAGCAAAAATATTATTGGTTTAAAAATAAATCTGTTAATTCTTTAGAAATTACTTTGTTTCAGATAAGAAATTGAGCAGATATGGGCTTTTGAGAAAATCTGAATGTGGAAATGTGCATTCCTTAAAAGGTTAATAAACAGAACATTGCTGGGCTGTGATGCACTCTGTGGCTGAGCAGCTTAAAGCACACCAGATCAAACAATGAATTTTCCTGTAATGTAAAGAAATAAAGATCAATGGTATCAATAATTGGTTGATAGCAATTCTTTAAGGCTTACACTGATCTAAGTCTCTATGCTGACCTCTCTCTTTTGATTTGAACCCTTTCATCAAACACTGGACTTTGATATTTTTGGTTGCTTGTCTTATGTCTCAAACATAACGATAACTGGTATCAATAATTGGTTCTTAGTTATTCTATAATGCTTACATTGATCTAAGTCTGTACTCAGATCTCTTTTTCTATTCTTTAAGTATCAAAATTGGTTCTTAGTTATTCTATAATGCTTACATTGATCTAAGTCTGTACTCAAATCTCTTTTTCTATTCTTTAAGTATCAAAATTGGTTCCTAGTGATTCTATAATGCTTACACTTATACTTAGCCTGCATTCTGACTTTTCTTTTTCTTCATAAACTATCAAAAGTTGGTTATAGTGATTCTATAAAATTTACACTGTTCTAAATCTCTCCTCTGATCTTTCTCTTCAAGTATCAAAAGTTGATTTATAGTGATTCTATAATGTTTATACCAATCATCAAGTCTGTACTCCAATCTCTTTTTCCATTCAGCAATTATCAAAAGTTTGTTCCTAATAATTATAATGTTTAAATTAATTCTACTTTCTGATCTCTCTTTCTCTTCATTAAGTGATCACTAAAAGTTCTATGCTTGTATATAATGCAATCCCAACTATTATGTAACTTGCCCTCATTCTTGGAGGGCTGAAAACAATTCATGTAAAATGTGAAGCCTCCATATTTCAACAAAAGAAAAGAAAAAGAATTTTAAGGTAAATTTAAAAAAAAATCAACACCACTTTTCTTTGTTTAACTATTTCTTTGGACTTTGAGATTGTTCTCTGCTTAAAGGGATAAAAAAATGATGGTTTGTGCCATGAAAAAAAGGATCTTGTATACATATACATCAGGTGACTATTCACAAGAAATTAACATTGCATGTTTTCATTCTTCTTCTTCTTCTTCTTCTTCTTGCCATGTTCTGATCATGGCTCTCCACAATTTCCTGTCCTTTGTGAATCTTAGTAATGTTTGTTTATTTTCTAGAAAACAAAAACAATCATATAATCACAAGTTGGTTAAATCAACATATGAATAAAGATCATTAGATGCAGTTGGAACTTTGATGATTACAAATAAATTACAAAAAATGTGTATAATGCCAAACCTCCCTCAACTTCTACTTTTGATTCTGATACAAAATTTCCTCTTTTATATTAAAAATAAATATGGTAATAAATTCAGCATAAACTTTGAGATAAACTGAAATAAGACTTTTCTTTCTCTTCATCAACTATCAAAAGTTAATTCATAGTGATTTTGTAATGTTTGCACCAATCAACCTATGAATAAGTAACACTGGATGCAGTTGGTCTTTCACTCATACAAATAAATTGCCAAAATTATGTATAATACCAATTCCCTTCACTCCAATTTTTTATTTTGATTCTCATTCAAAATTTCTCAAAAAATTTGTTTATGTTGTCTCTTTTCTTGGACTTTCTAGGTTGGTTCTCTCAACGCTTGTTTTATGGCCAAAAGAGGATTTAAAGTCTCACTTTATGAACTACGAAAAGGTTGGTATGTTTACAATTTGTCAAATTATCTTTGATCTCACTTCATATTTTGAATTTGATAATTAAATTTTTCTTTTCCTGGCCTTTTTTTTTTTTTTTTTTTTTTTTTTTTGAAAAGAAAATTATAATTGTTAAAAGCAGAGAATCCTGAAACTGTGAAAACCAGTTTCCCTCTGCAAAGATGGGCAAATCTAAAAGATCAATAAAAAGAAAAAGGAGTGGTTTGTTTTTATAAGAGAGATTGTATTTTAGAGTCAATAAGGTACTTGCTAGAAGAATTTGAAAACCAATGGATTGGATGCAAGATTCAATATTTGTTGCTGTGTGCAGTCTCAAATCTGATGTCAAACATGAATAAATATTAAAATGGAATTTACCACAAAATCTCTGATCTGTCCAGACATTCACATAAACACACAAGGGTTCTTTGCCAACTGTTAATAAAGATAATAAAATTGCTTGTGGTTTGGCTTTTATAATTAAAAATAAAAAAAAAATAGTGAGGAGCTAAGTCAAAGTAAAAATGAACCTTACAGTGAATTTAGTCCACAAAAGACTTCTTAAGTTTGTTGTAGCTACAATTACATATTTTAAACTGACAAATAAAAATATAGAAATTATACAATTAATATTTATAAAATATTTATTAAAAATATAAAAATTATATAATTAATATTTATCCCCATAAGAATTATGGGATCTCTCTACACATGTGCATGAACAAGGGATGCTGGGAATTTTAAATTAAATTTTTTAAAAAAAATCTAGCTAATTTTATTTAGATTCTTTTTCCTTCTATCATTTTTGTTAGTAGGTATCCTACGCTGTCATAATAGAAGTTCAAATGCATTGGTTGCGACCCGTAACCAGATTGGCCACAATTTTGACATAAAAAAAATGTAACTCTGCTCAAAGGAGAAATAATTTACTATGACAAAAAGTTCAAGAGATGGCCTTGATTGCAAGGTCATCTATAGAAAAATTATGCCCTGACCCTTACAACATTTCATCATTCCTGGCATAACTTCTATTATCACAGTGTGTGATATCTATTAACAAAAGTGATGGAAAGAAAAAAAAACTAAATTAAATCAGCTAGAATAAAAACAAATTTAAATTTCCAGCATCCCTGGTTTGTGTGCATGTGTAGTTGCACCAATATAACAAACTTAATCTGATGGTGTTCTTAAGGACAAAATGCATCATAAGATAATATCCTTTTGACTTTGTCATCCATATATATATATATATATATATATATATATATATATATATATATATATATATTAGTATGTACTGGAAATATAAATTTGTCATGAACAGAACATTCTACTATGGAAGCCATTCTTAAATCTATATAAGGTTTATCTACATTATAAGTTGGTCTCTGGATGAAAGGACGTTATTCTTCTTTTGCTTCTTTTTGATTTCTGCTTTGATTCTAAAGTTCATTAAGAAAAATATGTTGCTAATGAGCAAGTTGACCAATTGCCACCTGATTTTTTTGTCATTTTCAGATATGAGAAAGGAAGAGCATGTAAAAGGTAGAAGTATCAATTTGGCTTTGTCAGTACGGGGATTGGCAGCCCTTGAGGCAGTGGGACTAAAAGAAAAAATCATGCCTTATGGAATCCCCATGTATGCACGATTGATCCACAATAAAGATGGTACCAAGAAAAGAATTCCTTATGGGAAAAGTCACCAGGTGAGAAAAAGAAATTCTCTTGAATCTTTTGTTCTCAAAGATTTAAATCAAATTATGCAAGGCAGTCAAGAAGAGCTCTTATTTTTTAATTAATTTTTCTTGTTTTGATGAGATCACTATAGAAATTAAATATCTTAAATGATTCCACTTGTTAAAAACTTTCCTCTTTCAGTTGCCAAGTCAGGATGAATACAATTTTTAATGGCTATAGTCACCTTGAGATCATTGTGGACATTCACAGTCTGATTTCTCTAGAAATTGATACTGGAAAAAATCTAGAAAGCTACTTGAAATGGCTTCCAGCTTTTTCAGAAAGCAATCAATTTATGGATAAAATGTTTTGTAAATTTGTTTTCATCCATTTCTAAAAAAGTCAAAATATCATTTTTGGATTCCCAGAACAAGAAATGAAATTTTGAGTAAAATTAACAAAATTTATTTTAATAGCAGAAGATACACTCGTAATAAAAGTAGGAACCATTTCTGGATGTTTACTGTCATGTGATAAAAGTTGATGATTATGAGATTTACTTAATGGCTCAAGGTCACAATATCTGGAGCAGCCAGTTAAAATCAGCCACTATTGAATTAGACTCGGAGACAAACTTGCTTATCATTAGGCAAATGTAGTGAGTTTAATCCCCACTTAAGGCTCCATTGATCCGGCCTTGTGTCAAACTAAGCTAATTATAATAATTGTGCTGAACTTTTGGTGTAATTTATATCAAAATCAATTGCATTAAGCATTCTATTATTTATTATGTCAGTCAAATCTATTATTTATTACTAGTGTATCCATGCTGTCAAAATTGATGGCAAGAAAGAATGTATTATAATATGTATTATATTGTAAGTAATTTTAATTTAAAATAGTTTGTTGGTAACATTAGTTATTGAACAGTGTACAATTTATAAACACCTAAGGAATGATATCTGTATATTATCCTCATAAATGTTACATATTTACAACCAAAATTATGTGTACTGCAAAAGTTCCCAAAGTAGAATATTTTTTGTGTAAACTTTAAAAGTTCTGAATAATCTTTGACAGTCTGTAGAGTCAATCTGTAATTTCAAAGTCTGTTTATTTCTCATCCTACTAAGAGCAACATATCATCAGATATTTTTTTTAATTTTTATTTTTGTTCCACACCTTTTTTTTTTTAAATTATAATTCTTAAAGTTTAAAATAAATTTCTAAAAATGAACAAAGCATTCTTGAAGATATATGTGTCAATTTATATATATATGAACCCTCTTCAATAGTGAGATCAGTATGCGTCAATGGAACCAAGTTAGCACTGCACCGGGTGAGTCATCGTTATTTTACACACTGCCCCTCAATTGTGACACACACAAAAAAAGTGTATATATATATATATATATATATATATATATATATATATATGCCAAGTCTATTATTTATTCTGTCAATGTCAAGTCATGGGTACTACTGCTACCATGTAACCCAGTACTACCTGCCACATGGTCACTTGTGACTAAACCAGTTCCTCCATCAGGTTTTTCTGGTGAAGAGGCTGGCTAGACACCCAGCAGGATTAATAGCAAAATTTTTTTGATGAACCTTTTTTTCCTTTCTTTTTTTTTTTTTTTCTTCAATCATTTTACCTCCAGTAAGGAGATAAAGTCACTAAGATGCAAGGGTTACTGGGAATAAAAATCTAAGAAAACATTGAGAAGATAACAAAATACCAGGATTCAAAGAGGGAGAATATGAGGATTGATGTTGTATTTAAATTTTTGAAGATCGTAGTTGACAGGAAAGTAAGAAGCCAGATGAGTTTCACAAGCAAGATGTAGAAGAGTTTTTTGTAGTATCAACAGCTACCTAGCACAATAGGATAGTCTGGATGTCATGGCGATTTATATAGTGTGTGGTGGTGGTGGTGGTGGTGAAACATTGGGTGGTGAAGGGCTTCCTAGACTGAAGTTAATGATCAGGACAGAGTGTTTCTCCAATGGAATCAACAGCTACGTCTATGAACTATCAAAGGAATCAGTTATAGTCTGACCTGGAGAGGGATGAACTCTGCTAGGTTTACTTGCCTATGACACACTATGTATAGATTGGCTCTCAGCCCACATATGTCAAGGGAACTGGTCAGGTGCTCAGCTGCCCAGCACTCCTACAGCCACACCCAGACATAGAACTGATGATGATGATTACTATTATTTCAGTCACAAAAATATCAGTTTCTCTAATTGTTGCTTTTATCCTTTTCAAATGAAAAACTGTTTCAATCAGTTCACACACTAAGTGAATCAAGTAACATTATCCTTAGAGCTGTGCCATTGTCTTTTTTTGTTAATGTGTGTCCACACCTTCCTGGTACTATTTATCAATCTATGACCTTTTCACCAAACTCTAAGCATTAATTCTGTTCAGATGTTTAATGTTTTTCACTTATTTTCTTGCAGTGATGCAAGTGAGTAGTGAGTTTGATTTTCACTGTGTGCTCCACACTTTTGGTCTTGTGTCAGATGTAAACTATTCTTAGAAAATCATTTTGATGTGTTGTGATGGCTAACAAGCTTGTCTTGCTTGTTCAATTATGACTGAGTAGTGAGTTTGATTTTTACTCGGTTTTTACTGCTTTCAGCCTTGTGCCACATCTAAGCTATGTTTAGTAAATCACCTTGTTTTCTTGCAATGATCAAAATTTTAATATATGAAGACTTCAAAAACAAAACAAGCAGAAATTAAAATATCTTCTTTTGAGGTTATATATTCATTGAAATTTCATGCCCCCTCCCCTTCAGTTATAAGTGACGGCATGCAAGCCTTCTCAGTTCTCCAGCACATTCCTCAGTGTTCTGTAACATAATGGTTTTTTTAGTGGAGACTATGCCTGTTGACTTTTCCCATGAAATGAACAAACATGTTTTTACTTTTGATGAAGAGGGGGCAATGGGTGAAGAAATTCTCATGAATTTTGGTGATTTTATACATTTTTTGCACATCCCTGCTACTGATATTGTGTTTGTTGTGGCCAGGAAGGAATAAAAGTTGAGTTTTCATTTAGAAATGTTTCTTCATTTCAGTGGTGATCAACAAAGAAATGTTTAAGTTATATTTTTATTCATTTTCTATCTTGGCAGTTCATAATGTCTGTGGACAGAAGAAAACTGAATGAAATTCTTCTCTCAGGTGAGTTGTTGATGTTTGTCTCTTTGCAGAGACATTGTACATTTTATAAGCACTTGTTTAAAGGAATTTGGCTTTAAAAAGGAAGTCTTGGATTTCAAAAATTCATTCTCTCAACCAACGTCTTTTCTACAAATATTTTCATGGCAACTGCTCTGATAAGCTTTTTTCCCTTGTGCCCCGTTTACATAAATTTAAGCATGCTACTAAATTGGCATCTAGGTCCCACCCGTTTACTGTCGAAATAGCTAAATGCAACTGCCACTTCTACTCTTTTCTTGGAGTTTCTTTTCTTGGATTTCCTGTTTGTGGAAGTTCTTTCTGTTTACTTGCTTTTCTGATAATCTTCAAAAACTTTAAATGCAATGTCAATTGCCATCTTCTGTCATCATGAATCCCATTCATCTTTTGTTATCGTTTCTCAATCCTCCCTCAACTCGAATTTTTATTTCACTTTCCCTCCCTGTAACCTCTTGTATACTAGTGGAA
Source organism: Acanthosepion lycidas (assembly GCA_963932145.1). Classification (NCBI taxonomy): domain Eukaryota; kingdom Metazoa; phylum Mollusca; class Cephalopoda; order Sepiida; family Sepiidae; genus Acanthosepion; species Acanthosepion lycidas. The sequence continues at coordinate 828,114 of OZ010601.1, forward strand.
TTTCTACCTTTTTTTAGTTTAACTTTAAGAAAATAAAACAAACAATGAACAAGGCTTGTAATCTCTTACTTTTGACCAAATCAATTGGATTTTAAAGTAAATCATCAGGATACTTTATAGATTAGATAAGGGCATTAATAATATTCTCTCTCCATTTTTATCTCTCTCTCTCTGGATTAATTTGGGTCTCTCTTGACTCTTGCCTCTCTCTCTCTCTCTCTTGGTTCTTTTATGTTTTTGTTCTTTTATTGTCTCTTATTTCTTTTGTGGCCATGTTCTTTCCTCTTTTTCTCCTTTTTTGTCTGTTAGATTTTCTCTTGATTCTCATCTTACTGTCTCTCTCTTTGGATTAATTTGGGTCTCTCTTGGCAATCTCTCTCTCTCAGTTCTTTTGTGTTTTTGTTCTTTTCTTGTCTCTCATTTCTTTTGCGGCCATGTTCTTTCCTCTTTTTCTCCTTTTTTGTCTGTTAGCTTTTCTCTTGATTCTCATCTTGCTGTCTCTCTCTTGGTTTGTATGTTTGTATGTATCTCTTTCTCTGTTTTTCTCTCTATCTCTTGATTCTTTTCTTTGTCTCTCTTTCTTGTTTCTCATTTTTGATTGGAAGGGATTCTTAGATAAAAAAAAGGATGCTCTCAACTTGATGGGAAAAAATTATTTAATCCAAATTCAGTGATACTATTTTAATCAAATCTGATCAGCATGACTGCATCATCAAATTTATTTTTAATCATTCCCCCCTTCAAGCAAGTCTACAAAACCACTGAGATACAAAGAGTTACTGAGTGCGAAAGAATATAAGAAAAAGAAAAATATTTTTTAAGGAGTAGGAACAATAAAAGAACAGAGATTAAGAAGACAGTAGATAACAATTGACATTGCATTTAAATTTTTGTAGATCAAATTTGACTGGGAATTAATAGTTATCTTAACCTTAAGATTTAAGCTTTTTAATTCTTTATGAATCATTTTCCTTATCAACCTTGATTTTAGTAGAATTTCTTACTACCATAAGACCATAAACATTTATAAATTTAATCCTAAAGTATATAATGCTTTAATTAAAAAAAAAAAATAATTAAAAATTACAAGAAGGTTAATATTAGCACTGTTTATTTAGTTGATAGAATTAACACTGGTTGTTAAGGTTGACAAATTAAGGAAAATGATTCATAGAGAATTAGAATAATTAAATCTTAAAGTTAAGATAACTACTAATGTTAAACGAGTAGATTTTCTTGATGTTACACTAGACCTTGTTAATGATGTATTCCAACCTTATATGAATAATAATGCTAACCCAATATATATTCACTCCAATTCTACCCACCCCATCTGTAATCAAACATATACCCTTATCTGTAGACTGTAGGATTAGCAACATCTGACAAAGATGTGTTTGATAAATATTATGGTGTTTATAATACTGCTTTAAAAGATAGTGGCTACAAGTATGCTGAAATCAAGGATTGAAAATATGATAATACTGATCTAAGGAAAAGAAATAGGAATAGGAAAATAATTTGGTACTCATCCCTATTTAATCAATTGGTCAGTACTAAGTTAAGCCAAAAGTTCCTCCATTTAATTGATAAACAGTTTTCCTAAAAGTAACCTTCTTAGTTTTAATGTGTTTTTGTTAAATATTTTACTAAGTTATAGCTGCACTGATAATCCCAAGAAGATTATAACAAAACACAATAATAAAATTTTAAACCAATTTAAAAATTTGGATAATAATGCACATTCCAAGATAAATACTGTTGATAATATTAACCAATGTAATTGCAAGAATTCTAACACATGCCCATTACAAAACAGATGTTTAACCAACTCTCTTGTTTATCTAAGTACTATTACTACAACAGAGAATCTGACTGTTGAAAAATTTTATATTGTTAGTACTAAGAATTCTTTTAAGACTAGGTAGTATCAACATATTTTATCTTTCACCAATAGTACTTATAATAATAGTACATCTCTTTGTAAATATTTTTGGAATTTAAAGCTAATAAAAGTCCTATGATAAAATGTAAAATTTTAGAAAAAGCTAGAGCATGTAGATTTTTAAATGAACCCTGTTTTCTATGCTTACATGAAAAATTAGAAATTATTAGATTTTCTGATAAAAACTCATTTTTTAAACAAAAGAAGTGAATTCACTGTAAATTGTAGGCATAGTCTACCTTTTACCTTACACTATGTTTAAACTTTGAATTTGTTAATACTTTTTCTTATAGTAATAATCAGTAGATGAAACGAGGTGCACCTTGTATGGCTTACTATTCTATTTGTAAGATTCATTTTGATTTAATATAGCACTGTATTGATGTTTAGTTAGTATTATTAACATCTTATATGGACACTCTTTATTTAACAGTTGCATATTAATTTGTCAAAGTAATTTTGTATTTATGATCTGTTTTTTTTTTTAAACAGTTATTTACCAGTTTCTTAAAGGGGCCGTTTATTTATTGACTACAAAATTTTATGTAGAAAGCTGACTGAGTACATAACTAGTTTGCATTATGTTAAATTACCTCCTTACTTCTGTTGATTTTACTTCTTAGGAAAGTTGAATGCCAGACTTCTATATATTTTATGATATAATGTAACCATTTGCATCTGTCCATAATGAAATTGTCTAGGATTTACATGCAGACAACTCTGTGTCATGACCTATATAATAAAATTTTTTTTGGGGTGAGTTTGAATTTAGCATAGGTCACATTCCATTAGTTAACCATTGTTTTGTTTTGTTTTTTTGGGGTTTTTTTTTTTGAGGAAAGAGTGGAAGTATTAAAATAATCATTCACTTGCCAGTAGTTTACCATCACCTGAGGAGACATATTTGTAATGTTGAAGTATAGTTGCAATTGTGTAGGGATTTTTAACATATTTTTGTTTTAATATCCTAAAATAAATAATATTTAGTTCTACTGTGTATTGAGCCCTCTTTTAAATTAAATGTTATGGACAGTGGAATTATGCTCCATATGTTCTCATTTTACCTATATATATATATATATATATATATATATATATATATATATATATATATATATAAATGTATTATATATATATATATATATTATTATTTAAATATTATTTTTAGTGGATATCGATATTTAAGTAGATGCTCTGTTTATTTATTAAACAGTATATTTACTTATTATCATCTACTGGCCTGAATATTCGAGAAATCTTTTTAGAAGAATGTGTGTCTCTAGTAGGATTCCAGCCTGTGTTCCTCTAGGGAAAACTGTCATTAGATCTGATGTGCTTTGACCTCTCATCTACAGAGAACCTGATGGTCAAGCTATGCCCAAATAGTGCTTTGAAACACAGATTTTTCCCAATTCTCAAAATATACATTGCTGCTCAGTTTCATTTATTAACTTGAAAGCAATTTTAGGAATGGATTTTTCATTTATTAATCTGGCATATTTTATTATTTAAACATTATTATTAGTGGATACCAATATTTGAGTAGACTTTCTGTTTATTTATTAAACACTATATTTATTTATTACCATCTACCAGCCTGAATATTTGAGAATAAATAAAAAGAGCTTCTACCATTAGACTCCATCTAGCTAAATGTATGTATTATGAATGTGGATTTTTATCTGTGAAGCCCCTAAAATTTATTGTTTAATATAGACAGTATTGCATAGACTGCAGTTTGAGATGTGTCACTGAGACATTTGAAATCTCACAATTTCTACCTCTTGTATTTATCTAAATTATTGTCAAAATCTAGTGTCTTTACAAGCTACAAATTTGTTCTTTGATATGAACTGAATTTTTCTGATGAATAAAATTTCCCAGACTTGTTCTCTTCAAAATGTGGATCTCTCTTTCAGAATCTGAATCTCATTCAAATGTAGAATTGAATTTTGAGCACAAACTGAAAAATTGTTCCTTCACAGATAAACCCATGACAGTTTTCGAAAAGTAAGTTTTATAACTGTTTTTCTAAGTTCTTTACATTAAAAGCAAAATGGCTCAATTTTAGAGTATTTGGCTGAAGGTTTTGATCATGTTTTTTGAATTTCACCTGGAGTAGCATTTAGAGGTTTTTAAAATTAAATTCATGCAGATTTATAAAAAGTAATAAATATTTTTCATTGTTTTTAAAATGACACTGAATGCTTCAACAAAAACAGAATCTTGCCCCACCTATTCCTTGGCACTGGGTGGGGGGTGGGGGGGTCAAGTAATCTTATCAGTAAGTGTAATGTGAAATTTCTCTTCTTTATATCTTTTTTTAGGCTTTTTGAAAATCTTACCTGGTTTAGGATAGAAGTATGCATGTCTTACCTGGGTTAGGCTAGAAGTATGCATGTCTTACCTGGGTTAGGATGGAACCTTGAATCTCTTACCATAGGTTAACAGAATTATTTCAATGTCCCCTTTTTTTTTTTGAGGGTGTGTGTGGAGGGAGCAAGAGGTATTTGTAATTAGGTTCATCACTTTTGTCATCATCTAATTAACACAGTTGAAGGAAGTTAGCCAACTCCCAATCTTAATTTAGAGAAAACAAGAATTATCTGGATAAAGGGCAAATTTATAAATGTCCACCTGAAATATGGCCTGAAATATATTTAGGAAAATTGATTTTAGATTTTCAAGATTTCTTTTCCAATGTCTTTCCTCACTTTGATTATATCCTGTCATAATTTAAATGCAATTTTCCTCCTAAAGAGGAAACATAAGCCTGGCATGTGTAATGAAGTGTACTGACTTTGAGGCTAGAAAATAATTAAACTATTAGGTTGGTGCAAAAAGAATGATGTAATAATGTCGTTTTTTGACGTATTTTTTAATGTCAAAAAACGACATTATTACGTCATTATTTTTGCACCAACCTAATATATAAAGTGATATATTTCTCTTAATTCTGGTTGATAAAGTACTTGATTCAAGATTTTCACAAAAGAGAAACTTGTAATATATTTGTTATTACATGGAGTTTTTCTTTTCTTTTCTTTAAAGGCCAGATGGTGAATTGGTTGAAGAGAATTTTGATGTCATTATTGGCAATGATGGTGCTTTTTCTGCTGTTCGTAACCAACTGATGAAGACAACACGTTTTGATTTTCAACAGTGCTTTATTCCCCACGGATATATGGAGCTGACAATTCCACCCAATTCCAAAGGCGATGTATGTTACACTCATATATATTTTATTTAAATAATGAAATGAGTGAGATCTATGGTAGAAAGATTTATTCTCGCATTTACATTTCCCCCATTATGGGCATTATTGTATCCACGATATAATAACACTGTATTTCATGGACAGAACAGAATGGCTGAAAGGAAAAAGGATGTTAAACATGCTTTGTTATTAAAGAAACTTTTGTTACTAAGACATACACAAACTATATATATATATATATATATATATATACATACATACATACACTGTCCCATGCGTAGAATAATATATCTACACAATAAAGCAGAGTGTATAGAGAAACAAAAAGTAAGGGTCTTGCATATAATATTGAGATACTCCTGTGTCTAGCAAGTCTTGGTTTTTTCCAAATTGAGGACTTCAAGCTGGAGTTTCTTTCTATATCTAGGAAGATATATTCCCAGAGGAAAATGGAACATGGACTTGTGGGCTGCAGGTTAGGCAGATTGAGCCTCTGCCCAGGTCATGGGTGGGAGCAGGCTAAAGAAAGCAACCTTTCGGTTTGCTGCTGTAAAACAAACTGAAATTTGACTGCCACTTTCATCACTGTATGAAGTGACGTCATTAAGTGGCAGTCACATGTCAGTCACATGACCTATTTGACTTATGTATAAGGGAGATAAGCGCCTTCTGTATCCCTACAAAAACATAAGCCTGGCATGTGTAATGAAGTGTACTGACTTTGAGGCTAGAAAATAAACTATTAGGTTGGTGCAAAAATAATGATGTAATAATGTCGTTTTTTGACGTGTTTTTTAATGTCAAAAAACGACATTATTACGTCATTATTTTTGCACCAACCTAATATATAAAGTGATATATTAAACAATAAATTCTACTTCATGATTCCTCTGTGTGTGTGGTGGGGGGTAAATTATTAATAATATAAGAAGTTAATGCAAAAGTATCCAACATGTTTAACAAACTCTCTTATCCTGTTATAATTGTGCTTGTCCCGCCCTTTGTTAGTTCACACGACCATTACACCCTGCCACTTCCTCATAAATAATGGACTATTTCATTTTGATCATGGAGAAAGAGAGGAAAACACACTACTTGGTTTCAGTGAGAAAATGAAAGAAAGAAAGAAGGGAAGATATTTGTTTAACAGCTGTTTCAGTGAAATGGAAAAAGTTGCCAATTTCAAATCTTTTAATTTGTACCTCCTTACTTCTTAAAATAAAGACCAGCATAATATGAATATTTATGATTGTTTTGAAAGTTGTTAAGCTCAAATATTTAATGATATGATAAGAGAATTTCTATGGATATTTTATTGTCATAAAACTCGCCATGAGCTTACTCAATTAGTAACTTAAGAATTAATATTCATCAGAATATTAAAATAGGAAAGCCATGAAATTTTTATGGGTTAAAACTAGTTCATTTAAATTCATATCTTTTTTATTCAATTTTCAAAGTTTTTTTTTGACGAGATTTTCTATTTTTTTAAAAATTATTTCATCTCAAGCAAATTTATAAAACCACTAACATAGAGTGAAGGAGATTGAGAAAACATTGCTGACGAGAAAGGACAATAAGAGAACGGCGTTCAAGGAGACAGATGATCGTGATTGATGTTGCATTTAAATTTTTGAGGAAGTAAGAAGCTAGAAGAGAGTTCCACATGCAAGTAAAGGAAGAAACTACTAGGATAGAACTTATGGTTCCATTTATCAATTTTAAATGATGAGACCTAGCTGCCAATCTAGTACTACACTTAAATTCAAGAAGTCAGTGTACCAAAAAGGAAAATTTATGAGAAAAATTACCATGAAAATATTTATAGAAAAGACAAAAGAGAAGCTACTTTACAGTGGTAGAAAGTGGCTGAAGCAAAGATGCCAGGTCAAAACTAATAACATTGAAGATTCGTTTTGCCAATATGACCTTTCAGTTAATTTGTATTGTTTTTTCATCATGTAACAGTCACTGAAAGACTGGTATATGTATTCCCAGGCTTAGAGATTTTGCTACTTGATAATAACATGATAGCAGTAATGGGCTTACTTTTATGAGAATCATTTTTAATGTTCTGTAAAAATATAAAAATATACATTTATCACATTTATACATAGATGTGTTTAGCTGTAATTTCTTTTAGTCTGCTACCATGTGATCCTTAAAGGTAAGGAAATTAACATGTGTTTGTTAGCTACTATCGGTCAAAGACGCATGATGACAATGTGCTCCCCACTACTAAATTTGAAATTCTCCTCTAAGGCACCATGTGTTCCTTTATGATATCTTTGAGTTTGTTTCAATTTGTTATTGTTTCTGTTTGAGAAATGTTTTCCTTGTTTGTGTATTTTTTTAAATGAATTTTGTTCATCCATTTCCTCTTTTGAGAGAGATATTTATTTGTTTCTAGTTTTCATTATATCTTTCCTAAGTAAAGGATAACAACAGTATGAAGTGTGGACTTTTTTCATTTTTTGATTTGGTGAATTCCTTGAGATCTCCTGTTTATGAAAACAAATGATAGACAGCAAGTGTTACATGGAAGATATATATATATATATATATATATATATATATATATATATATATATATATATATATATTTACGAAAATTCCACGAAGATGTAGGATAACTTCCAATCCCAGCTCCATAATCATACATCAAAATAATTGCTCAACTGTCTTGGTCAGAAAAAAGCTATTTTCTCTTCCAGTTCACCTTTCAAACAAGCCAGTTGCTCCTTGTAGCATCACTGCAATAACAGTTTATCCAAGTTACAGAAATTCGTAATAAAAATTTCCTTTAATTTTTGTCAAACACATAGTTTGTTTTCCATGAAGTAAATTTAATTCAGGTTGAGATTTTGAAAATTATCATGAGTCTAGTAATGTTTTTAATTATTGATAATTGTAATAAATCTGTTTTTCTTGGACGTTGTTTTCTCTAATTGGCAGGGTGTAATGGTCGTGTGAACTAACAAAGGGAGGGACAAGCACAATTATAACAAAATAAGAGAGTTTGTTAAACATGTTGGATACTTTTGCATTAACTTCTTATATTATTAATAATTTACCCCCACCACACACACACACACACACACACAGAGGAACCATGAAGTAGAATTTATTGTTTAATATATCACTTTATATAGTTTAATTATTTTCTAGCCTTTTTTTCTGTGCTGAGTGTGAAAAGGAAGACATATGTCTAAAAATTGATTGATATTCATTTTCTATAAGTTAAGGTAGAATGCATTTTTCTGGTTTCTGAATATTTCCTAAGGCTTGCCAATAGCATACTTTGCTATCAATGTTTTTATTTCTAATGTTTTCTTATAATGTCCTGCTTTCTTCACATATATTTCCAATTCATCAGTTGTCAGGTTTTGAGACTTTCCTTTGTCCCTGACACTGAAAATCACTTTTGAAATCTTTACAGCCAATTCCTAAAACATACTTGCACCTAATATATCATTTTTAAATGCCTTTGTGATTTATTCCTTATGTTCTATAGCACTTTTCCAAACCAAGTTATAACACGAAGAATAAACAGTGGCAAATGTGAAATTTAAATTTAATGATGATTTTCACCAAAATTAATTTAATAGCTGAGTGAAATTTATAGATATGAGATTTCTTTAGTATTATGCCAAATATGATATGAAGAAATTTTGTCTTAATCCAGTAGATAATAACATCGCTATGAAAGTAAACATTTTGAACACACACACACACATACACGAGGACTGACTGGAAAGTTCCTAGGTTGACCAAGATATAAATGTAAGTAGACACACCAGTTGTTAGACTAAAAGACATGCAAGTGTTCCAGATTGCAACAGCTACCCAACCAGCTTTTGTATTTTGGTATACTTGCGCGCACACACACACACACACACACACATATTCAAAAATAGATTGTTAAATATAACAAACAACAAATGTCTATTATGTTTGATCATGAGCCATTCTAGGTTTCATATAAAGGCCTTTAGTTATACATAATAGACATTCGTTGTCTGTTATATTTAACAATATGTTTGAATAATTATCTGCTGCCCCAATACATACATACATACATATATATATATATAATCTAGGTCAGCCTATGAACTTTTCAGCAGACTCTCATATATATAATATATATATATATATATATATATAATATATAAAATATATATATATATATAAAATATATATGCCCCTGAAAAATTTATTTTGGTTG
>OZ010601.1:842500-872500 GCA_963932145.1 Acanthosepion lycidas
TGACTGATTCACACACACACACACATTATCCAGCATCATTTCCATTGATGGAAGCATTCTTTGAATTCCTTTTTTGGGATAGCAAGCACCTGCCTCATTGCATTCTCTTGGATTTCCTTGACATCTTGAAATTTTGTTCCTTTCAAGTGGGATCTAATTTTTGGAAAGGGGGAAAAGTTGTAATGGGTGACATCTGGGGAATATGGTGGTTTTTTTGTTTTTTGTTTACCTTTTTTTTAAGATTTTTAATTGGTATCCCCCTAAAAAAAAGGGAGTACAGCCACTAACATGCAAGGGGTTAAAGGGTGTGGGGGAATTAGGAATAGAAAAATTAGTAATGAGTAGAAAGAGAAAAGAATAATCAGGAGGACAGTAGGTAGTGATTGACATTGCATTTAAATTTTTTGCAGATTAAAGTTGGTTGGAAAGTATAGAACCAGAAGGAAGTTCCACATGCGAGAAGTATGAGAGAAGAAACTGTTAGCATAGAAGTTATGACTACATCTAGCTAGCTCAACTGTAAATTGATGATATCTCACTGCCAGTCTAGGTAGCATAGCGAAGAGCTCATCCAAACAATTCCCATGAAAGTATTTATAAAAAGGCACAGAAGCAACTGTATGGTGGTGGGCAAGTGACTGAAGCGACTGAAGCCAGATCAGGACCAATCTTCTTTGGATTTCATCAAGGAGCTCCAGGTAAATAGCAGAGACACCGGATCATATGTGGCAGCAATGTTCTAAGTATGGAGGAATGGTAGACTTATAGATATGCAAGACAATTTTTCTCTCTCAAATCTAACACAGTGGACCAACTTTCCTAGGAGCTGAACTAGCAATGGGTTCAATATAATCTTTCCACTTCACGTTAGCTGAGAACATTAGCCTTGGAAGGTGTAATGAGTCACTTTCCTAGAGGATAGCATTAGCCATACTGATGGAAACCTGTTGTCCTTGGCCAAAAACTGCTACACCATCTGTGCAGAATGGGCAGCTGTGTTGTCATTTTTGAATTGCCACTTACCAGACAGATGCCATTCAAGTCCTTTTCTGATGAATGGCATTCTGCAAATGGTGCAACACATTACGCTAGTATTCCTTGTTTATTATTTGATCAAGTGAAGCATACTCTTGATAAACAATGCTGTTGTAGTCAAAGAAAACTGTCAACAATGTCTTCGCATTGCTTTGAATGTTTTTTTCTTTAGTGTTTTAAAGATCATAATTCTCAAGTTAAACTAGGTATAAATTCTTTTCTTTTTAATGGAAATATTGCAACTAAATTTTTTTTTTTTTTTTAAGGGATTTGAAGATTGTCTCATTTTAGAAAAATTCTTGAATGAATGTAATGATAATTTTGGTAAGTTGTATACAATTTTATTTCATTCACTCACAGCAGAACATGAAAATAATAATAATAATAATAATGTTAGCTGGATCATCTGAGTCCAAAGTTAATGAAAAAATAATTTTGTCCCTACTTCAATGTGATATTCCAATTTCAGAACATTAAAAATTAACTTTAAATTTTCACAAGTTATCTAAATCATATTTTTATTTAAAGTACTCTGTTTTTTCACTTTTTTCCTTATTTGTGCTCTAAAAATACAAATTTATATTGAAAAATGCAATTCTTATTTTTTTAGGAAAGAAACTTGACTCAACTTTTATTCCTCATTTGATATAAATATTAACACAGATTAAACTACTAAAAATTATGTTTCCATTCAAGTTTTCAAAATAATTTCTGCTGCTGATGTTAGTTCATAAGATGAAAGCTTTTAGCAAGCAAACAATTTTGATTAGAATTCAAATTAATAGCAACTTATTTTTTATGCCAAGCAATAAGTTTCTTGTTATTTTTTGTAAGTAAGCAATATTAATTAATCCCCACAGAAAACATAATTAAGATTGACAGTGAAAGATTTTAAATCTTGACACAATTTATTTCCATCTGCAGATGAGGCACTAACAAAATATTCTCAATTCCGTCATGTTGATGCCATTTCAATTTGTGACTTGGCAATGTATAATTATGTTGAGGTAAGTCAGTTTATTTTTCTTTATTTACAATTAAAGGATTTTGTAAAAGATGTGCAGTTTTATCAATAAATTCTTATAATTATATAATATTTCAACTTGTAGTTATTCTTTATATGGTTTATCAATTGATGAGAATATTAAACCTCACAATTTTAAACAATCCATCCTCCCCACCCAACTATCCAATTTCCATACTTGAACCTTGTTAGATGCTTTCATCATTAAGAGGATAACAAAAGAAAAAAAATCCCTTATTTCTAAATGTAAAAAAAATTTTTCTTTTATTTATTTGAAGTTTTGTCACTGTTCTGCTAGTATATTTCTAATTTGTAGCTAATTTAATTTCAATAATATTTTTTTTTTTTTTTTTTTTAGATGAGGTCTTTGGTCAATTCCAAATTGTTTTTGCTGAGAAAATCTCTGGATAACCTTTTAAACAGAATCTTTCCAAGCTCATGGATCCCCCTTTACACCATGGTGAGTCACTGTCATTGTTGTATAACTTTATTCAAGCATGTGTGTGTGCTGAAAAAAAATTAAAGTTTTTATTTCTACTTTGAAAAAAATTTTTTTTTTTTTTTTACCTAAGCACACAATAGCAAAGTTAATGCATCAGAAAAATTTATTTTTTATTCATTTTATTTCTTCTAAAACAGGTGAGCTTTTCTCAGATTCGCTATCATGAATGTGTTGAAAATAAAAAATGGCAAGATCAGGTAAGTCAGTGTGGCTAACAAATTCTTTGATTTTTTTTTTTTTCCACCCCCTTCTCAGAGAATTGATACTTTTGCATAGATACACACAGATCCATTGTTAAAATGTTCATTTATATATTTATGAAAATTCTGGCAGGTGAGTTGGGAATGATGCAGGGTGACCCCACCAAAAAATTGACATAATTTAAAATATGAATATACAAGTAACTACTATACTTCTTAACCATTTCCCGGGTGTAAACGTCTATATATGTTTTTACTGAAAGTTCATTTTCAGATACAAATGAATAAACATGTTCAAAATGTGTATTATATATATCAATCTTGATACTTTTTATGGCTTTCTGAGCTTGAAACAAGTCCAGTTGTCAACTCATACATCTAGTAGAGGTGTTAGCCACTGCTTGGGTACTTAAGTTGTCTCAGCTCCCAACAAATGAAACATTTTTCCTAAAATAATTGACAGGGAAGGGGGTTAATAGTTTAAAAAAAAAAAAGAAAACCTTAGAATCTGTTGATGCTTTATTCTGTATATTAGTAAATTAAAACTGAATAATGTTTCTCTTTAGAAATCACAATATCTGATGTGGTTAATTTATCTTTCATTTTATTAGGTTGGTGCAAAAATAATGACGTAATAATGTTGTTTTTTGACGTAAAAAATACGTCAAAAAACGACATCATTATGTCATTATTTTTGCACCAACCTAATATTTCACTTGCTTTTTATTACAACTTTTAAATCGATCCAATCTTTTATTCCATAAAAATCATAGAATAACAATGATTATTGCATCAGAAATAGAATGAATAATATTGACAAATTTCCATCAAAGATTGTTGTGGGCGATATTTTCTAATTATCTGAATAATTATCTTTTTATTCCCCTGCAGCTGTTGAAGAGAATCTCCAAAATAATTACCGCTTTGTCAGTAAGCAGCCTTGGCATTTTGTTATGGATTCAGCGAATGAACATAATCTCTCTGCTTCAAGAGTATGGCCTCATGTGAAGTAAGTCCTTCTATTGAAATCTCAAGTTTCATTTCACGAACAATAGGGTTTTTTAAATTTCATTAGGTTTTATGAAACGACAAGGTTTGTTTTAATGAGGTTTTATTTTCCATACAAGATAAATGTTTGATTTCAGGTATTATTACAGCCACATCACATTGAAACACCAGTTCCCGTGTGGATACATTATCTTGTATGAAAAGAGAAACTATTATGAAAAAGGTGTTAAAACAAACTTGATGAGTAGTCTTCTTTAAAATATGTTTCCAGACTAGAGAAAAGTCAAGAGGTTTGTTAATTGCCTTTTTTCTATCACCAAAGTTTTTACAATTTATTGATTTTAATGCAAGGTTGCAGTTGCTTTTACTTTTTCATGAAGAAAAAACAAAGTCCTCTGTTTTCTTTTCTTATGAAATTTTTCTTTTTTTGAAGATATAAATATTAAACTTCTTTTAAGTGTTGCACTCTTAAGTTTATAATTAAAACCTCTTTTTCTATGATTACAATTTCTCTTTTCTAAACTTTCATATTGACTTACCATTTTAAATTATTAAATTTAGAGTCATGTCAAAAACCACACCCACAAAATGGGTCAGTATAATTAACAGGCTCTCAGTGGAAAAACACACAAAAATTAAATCTAAAATAACATTAAAAATTTGCAGATGTATTAGAAAATAAATTTTATGTCAACTGTTGTTTAAAAAACAAAACAAAAGCAATGGCTACTCATCTTCACAAATGTTTACCAGGTGACACTCTTTATACAAAAAGATAAACAAGGTTAGAAATGTATGTTTGTACACCTTTTTCCTGTTAACTGTCTTATACATATCCAATGTTTTTTGCATGTAAATCAATTGTAGGTTTTAATTTTCAGAACAATTATGAGGGTTGACTGAAAAAGTTCATAAGCTGACCAAGATACTCTCATGGAATGGGACCAAATGAGGTTTATATTTTTAAACAGCCCCCCCCCCTCCCAGTTTACAGACTTCTTCCATAAGTGTTGCAGTGCTTGGATCCCATTGATCAAAATTGTCATCATCATTGCGATACTGGTTCCAGCCAAGTGTTTCTTCATGTTTAGGAACAGATGATAGGAGAATACATTATTCAGACTATTGTCCTCATCTTTGTCACCATATTTAGGATATGATAAGAGAATAGTGAGGGTGATCAACCAGTTCAAAGTCACAGTCACACACAACAGCCATTGAAATCAAGGACTTGTATTCTGGAACATTGCCCTGATGAAACAAAATCCCTTTCATCAGTTTCACTGGGCATTTGATCTTGATTGCCAACTTGCTGAGGCAGTTATGAAAGGCTTAGTACTCTCCATTGATGGTGTGCCCTTTTAAAGACAGTCAATAGACACAATGCCTTCTGTATCCCAAAATATTGAGACCGTCATCTACCCTGCAATCCACTGCATAGATTGTCACTGGCTTAAAGTGTTGAACCCAATACTCATCCTGGGTTAAGAAAGCACAGGATATGCTAATAGCATTGGCTATTTGATTTATAGTCAACTGCCTGTTATCCATTACCTAACATGATCAATGTTTTTCTTGGTGGCAGCAGTTGCAGGACATCCAGACATTGGGTCATCTCCAAGACTCTCCCTTCCCCTCCTAAATTCAGCTACCCACTTTTACACTGATGATAAAGCTGGTGCATCATCTCCTTCTGTAGCAACATGCCTTTGAGGGCTAAACAGATTGATGCCAAATTTTGTCCATTTTCAAGAGAAGTTGCTACTAGTTACTGTCGTAGTCTTCTTCGAACTGTCAGATGTCAGTTTCTGGAAAGAAACAATGCATTTATTAAGAAGAAGAGTTGAAAATAATTCATGCAAGATTTCACAGCTCTAGCATCATTCCTTCATAGTCAGCCTATGAACTTTTCAACCCACCCACGTACCTGGAATGAAACATTGCAGTTATTAAAGAGTTGAAATTAATGCATGCAAGATTTCACAGCTTTAGCATCACTCTTTCTTAGTCAGCCTATGAACTTTTCAATCCCACCCTCAGACTGGAAGTTTGTTTGCTATATTAATTGTAATTATTTACATTGAATAGACATTTGTCCTCATCTTTATTGTCATATCCATGTTTGGATTATTGTACATTCTGGTCTTCATCAGGTCATATACATTGGAATTTTGAACCAAGCCCTATATTTAAGCCACAGGCATAGATTGTTCTAGTTCCACATGCCACACCTTTTCTGAATATTTCGGTTTCAGTTATTTCTCTTTAATAACTCAACTCTCCAAGTTTTTGTTCACCTCTGCTGTGGCCAGGTATTGAACTCCCAACTCTTTGGGTCAAGTCACTGGATTACTTCAACCAACGCTTTTATTCACTGGGCCAGTGGATAAAAGCATTGGTTGAACTAGAACAATCTACCTCAGTGAATGAAATAAAGGGTTTGGTTTGAAATTCCAACATATATCACTTGAAGAAGGCCGGAGTGTAAGATGGTCGAAACATTGTGAATACGACAATAAAGGTGAGGACAACAGGGTACTAGAACAATCTACCTCAATGGACTAAATAAAGGGTTCAGTTTGATATTCCAACGTATGTCATCTGAAGAAGGCCAGAGTGTACAACTGTCAAAACATTGGGAATATGACAATAAAGATGAGGACAATAATCCAAGCAATGTAAATATTTATGATACCTCATCTCAGAAATATAGACAGATGTTAATTGTGATTATTACTAAAACCTTTATCGAATTTTTGTCTTTGAACAAATGCCAATTATAAAACCTGAATTTTTTTTTTTTTTGAGAAAAAAGAAATCAAAAAATTTTATTTTAAAATCATCCAAGACTTCTTACTTCCGTATATTATCAAAGTAACTTCTTGTCTCTGTTGGAAACAAATCAATTTATTTTTCTCTAAAAGAAAAATAAGCCCCTATTTTTCATTATTCCCTTACATTAACACACTTTATGAATTTTTTATTTTTTAGAAACTTTGTCACATTTTACTTGCTTAAAACATACTTAAATTTATTGAAACCTTTTATTTATTTTTAGGATAAACTTGAGGAATTATGAAAAATAATTGCTAAGGAAATCCTGACATTAAAAGATTGAGTTGCCTCAAAGTTTGATACTCAAAATATTGTCAATCATATGGATTACAATTAATAATAATAATTATCATCATCACCAAAATAAACATCAAAGGTGTTGTCAAGATTTGTAATGACTATATCATGGAACAAACATCGTTTTGTTTTTTTTGTTTTTTTTTTTTTACTGAAAGTCAAAATAAAACAAAAATAAATAAATATATATAAAAAAATTTTTCTTGTCAATTGTTTTTCTATAATATTTGCAAGTTCAAAATAAAAAATAAATCTTTGTCTATTTAATGGGATTGTTTTTTAATTTTAAAAAGACATTGAGTCCAACAGTTTTGACTTTTTCTTTTTGTTGCTGTTACATTATTTTGGCTGATCTGTTGTATGAACGACCCCGTGGGGAGAAAGAAGAGATTTGTAAATTAAATCTAAAAATGATGGCAAATATTCTGATAAAGCTTTCATATTTTACATGCAGACTTGCTTTAATGTATTTTATATGGTGTGTGGGGGGGTGACAGTCTAAAGAAAAATTCCACATGAATTGTTCAGTTGAAAAAGAGGCTGTAGAAATGGTGTAACAACAAAAAGAACGACATCTAGAATTGAAGTGCCATGTGAAATTTTATCTTCTCTCCTCAAACACTTTCCCAACCCACCCCAACCTCGTCAGTGTTTATAAATCCAGAAAAGAAGGTTAGCATCATTGTCTCTGCTGTTTAACTCCGAATTCTGCTTTTCGTTCCAGCACTGATAACCGTTCCCTCCGCTCACAATTATTATTGAATTACTGTTATTTTCCTCATGATAATTAAATGACATACTTGTCATCGTATGGTAAGAAAAACTTGGTCTTGTTTTTCTTTTAACAGAACCTTTGTTGCTTAGGATTTCTGAATTTGATTTTCTCGATTTTGATTCAACTTGCAAATCTGAATTGCAAGTGTTGTTATTGTTGCCGTTCTGACTACCAGAAATCAACAGCGATGATAGATGTCCCGGTCTGGTTCCTAATGCATTGTTTTCTCTTAAAGGTCTTTTATATAGAGATTGGGTCCGAGACAATGAATGTTCTGTGCTACGCATCAAACTACCATACAAAGATTGCATGTCATCGTCATCTTCAATGTCCAATAAATTGGGTGCCGAACGGTAACGTTGGGTTAGCTTCTCTTTCAGTTCTTTCTGGAATTGGTCTGAGAATGGTTCATCTGATGAAGAAACCTCAGATGTTTTATTAACACTGGGACATTTGTTTTCAGGGGACTCTGATCCTGTTTCCGTTGAAGGTGAGTGAGTTAGTGTCGATTCGACTTTCAAGAATACATCTTGTTGGTCATCAAAAGATTCCTGTTGCATCGAGGTCAAATGTGATTGGCTTTTTGTTTGAAAAGCACTTGTAAAAGGTAACAAGAATTTTATGGCTCCTTTGTGTCCATGGTAAGCAACATATGGTCTGCCACTGACAATAGGCACCCCATCACGTAACCGGGGCAATGGGAAGGAAAGAAGCAGACCAACATTTGTCCCAATCCAAAGCATGCCACGACTTGCAAGAAGACAACTCACTGTGCATTCTTTTACAGAGTCTGCAAGAAAGAAAAAAAAATTTCTAAAGTAATTACCAAAAAGAAAAAAAAAAAAAAAAAAAGTTCTAACACAATATGTATAATTCTCAAAAGGTGAAAATAAATGAGTTTAAATAACATTCTGCAGAAATTGTGAAAAAGACATTTATGAAAGAGACTTACCAGTTTGACTCACTCTTGTACCTGCTGAAGAGATATTAATCTCTTGCAGGAGATCCAAAGTTTCAATATGATACAAATGGATAATGGAACTATCCTTGTATGACACCCAAAGTCCAACTCCTGTGGGGACAATATGCTCCACCTCACCAGAACCTGACAGCTTATGAGAACTCTACAAATAGAAATATGAACATCTTGGATCAGCATATTGACTGCCAAGTTAATTCGTGATTGGCAGTTTTCATTATGACGCCAACAAGTTCTCATGTTTGGAATTTTCTGATAGATTTTCATCTGCCGGTGCCAACAACGAGTTTATTTACTTTTAGTGTGAAAACAATGTTAAGACCTCAGTTGAAGCTAATAAATCAAATTATAAAATTTTTCTATTACTTAAGTTGGCTATTATGTAATCTGACTTCAAACGCCAACTTAACAAGTGGCATTCACTATGTTAAATATCTGATTATATGTTGAATTCATAGTGTATATAGTCTGCTTAAAAAAAAAAAAAACTTTTAAAAGAATTATAATATGGAATGTAATTAAAGTAAAATTCAAAAGAGAGAAATAACAATAATAATTATGTGGCTTAGAAAATTTAAAAAAGGGGTGGGGAGTAGTTAATAAAATTTTAGACATTTTATTAGGTCGGTGCAAAAATAATGTCGGTTTTTGACGTATTTTTTTTTTAAAGGAGAAAAAAAAACGACATTATTTTTGCACCAACCTAATAAAAAAACAAATATTATTTACTAGTACCAATGAAAATTTCCTGGTCTTGCTATTTGAAATTTCTGATGAATCATAATTCTTAAGTTAATGAATAAAATTAGCCTCTTGTGTATTCTGTAAAGTACCCATGGAAATTCCCCCATTGTCTCACTAAATATTTGAGCTGAACAACTTTAACAAAATGTTACAATGGCAATCATAAATATGAATGCAGATCACTGAAGAAATAAGAGGGTACAAAGGAATGGTTTGCTACAATGTCTGTGACATGGTGGGTCTTAAGTGTTAGAACTGATGGAACAAAGGAATGGCATTTGTTTCTGAACACTTTCCATGGAAATAACGATAGAGCCATGAAAGGTTTGTGACGGATTGAAGGGCACACTTAATAAAAAGTCATTTTTTTAAAACCTTTGTGAAAAGAAAAAAAAATTTACTCTTCTTTCTGTTTTTTTCTTTCGTTTGAAATATTTTGGAGATTCTGATAGAAAATACTCTATTGTTGGTTTTTGTCACATTTTTTAATTTATTTTTTAATCATTAGTCTTAACTTTAAATTCTTGCTGTTGAATTTTGCAATTTCCTGGCAGTGGTAAAATGACCTTATTTAGTCTCAGTGAATGACAGTATCACAAATATTTTTATTATATAAACCAGTGTTTTGAGAATGTGTACAAGATTAAATACTAGGTAACTATGAAGAAATATATAAATATTTACATTTTTAGTGAACATATATCTTCAATGGTTTTATTTTTTTTTCTGGCCAACATTTTTGCTATACATTATGCATAAAGACAGACATTTTTCATTTTAAAATATTCACTCCAAAACGTTGACTGTGGTAAAATAAAATTTAAAAAAAAAATCAAAAACAAAATAATTATAGAGTTTAACTTACTTGTAATGAACTTGTGTTCTGATTAATGACGTAAATGGTATTGGAAGCAGTAGCCAATATACAACTATCAGAGGAAGACTCCAACAAACAAGTGACAGGCTTTGTATCCAGGTTGACAATCTGAGGGTTATTGGTATCCCAGATTCCTTCTTCATCTTCAAGAAAATTTCAGATATGATCAGATTCAAGTTGAAACAAAAACTCTTAATGAATAAATTTTGCTTTTTAGAGTAGTTGTTTTAATCCTAAGAGAGAAAAGCTAAAATTATGAATACAGTATTTTCAGACTGCTCTCAATTACTCATTGTAGAGAACCATCCCTGCCTCCCATCAGGATGACTCATGCTCAACTCCATAAGACTGCTTCTCTATGCCTGCTTGGTCTCACACTGTCCACTGATTTGAAATGAAACAACTACATTGAATCTATAGCTGCATCTACCGCAAGGAAAGTTGGTTCTCTGTGTCACACCAGAAGGTTTTTCTCACCTGAGTCCATCCTTCAAATCTACAAATCAACCTTTTGTCCTTGCATGGAATACTGCTGCCATATATGATCTGGTGCTCTTGCTATACATTTCAAGGTCCTCGACAGAATCCAGAGATGGATATGCAACGTCGTTGGTCCTGATCTGGCATCCCGTTTGCAGCTGCCATCTCACAGCCGTGCTGTAGCTTCCCTCTGTCTTTTCTACATGTACTTTTGTGGCAACTGCCCTGACGAGCTACTTTCACTAGTTCTCAAATGGCATGAATTTAAGCATGCTACTAGGTTGGCATCTCGGTCCCACCCTTTCACTGTCAAAACAAATGTAGCCATCTTTTCTATTCCAACAGCTTCTTCTCTCACACCTCCTGTCAGTGGAACTCCCTTCCTATCACTTGCTTCCCTGATAGCTATAATCTTCAAATGTAATGTCAATCAGCATCTTCTGATGTTTTGATCTTGATCCCTGTCCTCCTCTTTATACTTTTCTCCAAACACTCTGTAATCCCTTGCATGTTAGTGGCATTTATATGATAATATTTTTCTAGGAGTGTTTTGTTGTAAAATATGGCAAGGGTCTGTCTATATTTCTGAGATGAGGTATTATGTA
Source organism: Acanthosepion lycidas (assembly GCA_963932145.1). Lineage (NCBI taxonomy): Eukaryota > Metazoa > Mollusca > Cephalopoda > Sepiida > Sepiidae > Acanthosepion > Acanthosepion lycidas. The sequence goes on from OZ010601.1 coordinate 853,862, forward strand.
CACTATTTTCATTATTCGGACTATTGTCCTCATCTTTGTCGCCATATTTATTACAACATTTCGGCCATTGTATGCACCGGCCTTCTTCAGGCAGTTGGAATGTCGAACTGAACCCTTTATTTCGCTTACTAGGGTAGACTGTTCTAGTTCCACATGCCAGGTTTAATAAATGTCAGTTATCAGTTATCTCCTGTTAATTTCCCTCTGAAAGTTCTCCACTGCCTTAACTGAGTATTGAACTCACACTCTTTGGGTCCTGTCACTGGATCTAACCAACGCCTTTATCCACTGTGCCTTGAGGACATCTATGTATGATTTTCTGGGTATTATAAACATAATGTCTTCAGCAACCATTTTTTTACCAGAGTTCATATTGCAATTTTTGTTGTTGTTATCGCTTTTCTCTGGCACTCCTTATTATTGGTTCCCATATTGTATTCATTTCTATGCTTGGTCGGCACATGACACTAGAACAGTCTACCCCAGTGAATGAAATAAAAGGTTCAGTTCGACATTCCAACCAACTGAATAAGGCTGGAGTGTACAATGGCTGAAACGTTGTAATAAATATGGCGACAAAGATGAGGACAACAGTCCAAATAATGTAAATAGTGTATGGCAAGGGTGTATTGAAATTACTCTCTCAACTGCTACAGAGGTAATAGGTAGAGAAGGAAATAAGATGGGAGGCAACAAAAATAACACTAACCTCAGAAACCACAGCACAGTGGGATGCACAGCAACTTTTGAAGCCAACTGTCAACAGGACTGACTTTACAAGGCATTGAGTCCTGTCAACTGTCAACTGTTTGTTTTCTGGTCACTTTTATTGGAATGGGGCAGCTTACAAAAACCCGGATCGTGACCAGTTGCCGAGAAGCCTGCATCTAGACATGCCAAGCTGTTCCACTGCTAATGGGGAAAACACAGATGTAACAAATGTCGACAGACATGTCCACATGTGACTCTGGGAATCTTCTGTACAGATGTTCATTTGCTACATGCTTTATTATATCAGTATATGCATGTGTTTTTACGGGTATGTGACATAGTGGTTAGAACTTTAGCGTTCCAACCATGGGACCCAAGTTCAAGTTTCACAATGATCTGTCAAGGAGTTAACTTTCTGATAATATCAGTCTGGGGAGACAATTCCAGTGCACAGCAACATATTGAGTAAATGAAACTGTTCAGAAGTTGTTCATGGTTGTGTTTACATGACTGAGGGTTTGAGCATACTGCCCTTGTTCAAATGTTGGTCACACTGGATAATACACATATTTCCAGAACATATAGCTATGCTTAGCTCAGCATAGTTGTAGGATAAATCGCTGTGTTGATATTGAAGAAACACATGTGCCTGAGCAGGCGTCTACAACAGGGATTTGCTAACCACTTGAGCAGGAAGAACACAGAAAGGAACAACCAGCCAGTATACAGTGTATGCATGTATACATATACAGTAATAATAATAATAATAATCATACAAGTAAAAAAAAAAAATATGTGAAAGTTGCAAGAATTTATATATTAGGTTTGTGCAAAAATAATGTTGTTTTCTCACATAGTAACATATGTGAGAAAACGACATTATTTTATTATTCATTAGAGGAGAATTTCTGCCAAAAAGCGCTTAGTGTTAATTATAGCAATAATATTCAATAAATCACCAAAAGTTCAAATTGACTCATCTGATTGACTAATTTTTATACTAATGTTCACCCAATTCAAGTACCAAGAGCCACTCAAGGTAGATGGTTACTGTGGTGGTGTTGCATGAGCATAAAAAAGGCAAGTATTGAAGTTCATGGGGTTATACAGGAAAGATAATGGTCAAGCCTAGACTTGAAGAGGTCAAGATTGAAGCAGTTGGCACAACATCCATCTTTGTTCCACAAAGCAGCAGATCTTGCCATGGGGTGTTAAAAGTTGTCTGAGTGCAACTTTCTTTCCTTTTCTAATCAAGAACTGCCTCCCTCTTAAACTCTCTCTTACTTTCCAAATATTTGTTACTTCTCTCTAACTACTTCTCACTTCTTTCTATATATGTAGCTTTATGCTTCGCTTTCTCTCTTTTTTTTACTCCATATACGACTCCAACTGCTCTCATTTTTCACTCTGTGTATCTGTCTCTCTCCCCCCCACTGTATATCACTCTCTCTCTAAAACTTGTATACTTCTACTTTTATCTCTCTCAATATATCTATCTACATGAAGTAATAACGATGGTAATACAACTAAAAAGCATACATTAAATTTATGCGAATTTAGCGTATTATTCAGGTTGGGAGAATTTCTACCAGAAAGTGCTCTGTTATAATATTCAATAAATCAATGACCAACTTAAGAATTTTTACATCAAGAAATCAGCACACTTCAGTCTAAAGGTTGCTTGATGCATGAAGTTGACAGTCATCATGCAGTGTTGATTCCTATGTCTACATTGTCTACATCCATGAACATTATCTCCAATATTGAGCATACCTCTGTAAGTATAGCAAATTTTGAAAAACAACTATATACATACGCACACACAGTTCCCTGCCCAAGACTCTCAATATATAGGGAGTTATGTAACATCAGATTGAATGTAAATGTTATTGTCAATAGGTTTTGAAATGTGCCATAAGTAATGTAAGAACAAATCTGTTTTTTACAGGTATAATAAAGTATAGAATATCAATCAGGAAAACAGGTGACAAATAAATATTGGTTTTTCAGCAGAATAATAGGACTTTCCAAAGCCTTTCTTGTTTGAAGACTTACAGCAGAGCTTATAAGTGAGCAGTAGCAAACGCATAGTTATCGTACTGCAGAGATGGTCATCCTTATAATCGAGTGGATAGCCACCATACATATGCTCTGTGTGTGTGGGTGTGTTCATTGGGAATTTAGAATATGAAAATGAAATCTTGGCTAGAATGGAAAATTTAGCAAAGAACAAGTTGTATGCTACATTTTTTCTGGTTAAATAGAAAAATGCACCAACACTGAAAAACAAAAATCCAATTTCAATAAATAAGAAAGTCACCTTGTTGCCTCTCAAAAATAAGAACTGAGCCTGATTCCAAAGCTGCAAATAATTTTTCCCTTGTGTATCTTAGACACAGTGCCATGGCTGGAAGTGGGAACACTTTGAGAGCTTCTCTTTGGCTACCTTTCGGGTTGCAGAGTTTGTAGATGTAAATCCTTAAAAAAAGAAAACAGAAAAAAATATTCCATTGATGACAAATGGTAGAAAAATTTATAACAATTTGACATTTAATCAAGTTATTAATTTTTTTTAAATTTGTTATAAAGTTAATTTCTGAAGAATAGCTGAGAATTTGAACAGGAAACTGTGAGATTAAATTATGAAATCATGTTGTTTCTTCCTTCTTGATAGCTTCTGTTAAAATTTCTGCAATGAGGAATTATCCTCATTTACATTATTTATATGTGGCCTATTGTCCCAATCTTTGTTGTTATTGTTATTACAATGTTTCAGATATTCTGCTCCCCAGCCTTCATCAGGTGAATTTTGATCTGGGTAACCGTCAGTAATATTGGCGAATCCAGCTCAAAGAGATTATGAAGATGAAAAAAAGCTTTATTAAAACTGCTATCATTGGTCCAAAAATCCTTCCCTTTACCAACTCCTTACATATCTATTCATCCCAATGTGATGACTAGCAATATGAATGCATGGCACATGAACTACTCAATGGAGATGTACGTCACCCAATAAGGGCAGACCAGAAAGAACTCCTTCACAATCCTAAGCATGACTGTTAATATAGACCAGCATATGGATATAACCTATTTTTGGTTTTGTTCCCACTTGATCTCTGAAAATCCTACATCCATTCTCTTACTTCTGCATTACCTTTCAGCCAAAGTAGATGCCACGTAAAAAAATTAACTTCAAAAGGAACCATCTGCTGGCTATCAAAAAAAGAAATCCTTTGCTGGCTATCAAAAAAAAAAAAAAAAAACCTCTACTATCTGTCTATATTTCTGAGATGAGGTATTATGTACACTATTTATATTATTCGAACTATTGTCCACATCTTTGTTGCCATATTTATTACAAAGTTTCGGCCGTTGTATGCTCCAGCCTTCTTCAGGTGGTTAGAATGTTGAACTGAACCCTTTATTTTGCTCACTGGGGAAGGCTGTTCTAGTTCCACATGCCATGTTTAATGGATGTCAGTTATCAGTTAATTCCCCTCTCCAAGTTCTCCACTGCCTTAACTGGGTATTGAGTTCACACTCTTTGGGTCCTGTCACTGGATCTAACTAACATCTTTATCCACTGTGCCATGTGTCCTTGAGGACATCTGTGTATGAAAAAAAAAAAAAAGGTTGCTGAAGACATTAGGTTTATAATACCCAGAAATTCATACATAGATGTCCTCAAATGTACTGAATGTGATATAAATAATCATTGAAATATCAGGTCATTTCATTCTTCTCTCTTGGTATGTTGGTTATCATTTCCTAACCTGGTATCTTGACTTCATTACTTTGCCACTATCATAACAACTTCTTTTTCTAAAAATATTTTCATGCCAAATGTTTTGATGAGATTTGCTTTTCAGTACCTCGACACATCTAGTCTAGTACTTCTTTGTATTTAGAAAATCTTGAAAAAATAGATAGAAGAATCTGCAATGTTATTGGTCCTGACCTGACAACTCATTTTCAATTACTTTTCCACTACCATAATGTAGATTCCCTGTGCCTTTTCTAAAAATATTTTCATGACAATTGTCCTGACGAGCTTTCCTTTATGATATCTTAACTTCATGAATTTAAGTGTGGTACTAGATAGAAAGGTAGGTTGCTATTTTACTGTTGACATCGCTAAGATGTGTAACCTTAATTTTTATTTAAAAAATTTCTTCTCTTGCACTTCCCACTTGTGAAACTCTTCCAAATCTTCACTTTTCTTGTCAACTACAATCAACCTCTTCTGTCTCCTTGAATCCTCTTCTGTTATTGTCCCTTCACCTTAATTTCCTCAATTCTCAGTAACTCCTTGTGTCTTGGTGGCTTTATCACCTTACTTTGGGCTGAAATGATTAAAAAAAAAAAAAAAATCCTTTTCAAAAGTAATTATTAATTACTTATAACTAACTTATTAAGTAACTTATTATTAATTTTTATAAAGAAAAAAAAACAACTTACTGTTTGTCAACTGTTGCCATCCAGACAGTGTCTACAGATGAGAAAGTGTTGCCTATACCAGTCCCAGGAATTTTCTCAACACATGTAATTTCTCTGCTTGTGGCTGGGAAAGATTCTGTTAGTGTCAGAATGTTCTGACTTGTCTGCACAGAAATGATTGACACCTGACCCCCAATTGTTGGTACCGTGTTGCACACCCACACATGGGGAACACCCACATTACCAGAAGGTAGGTACACACCAACTGCACATTGCACCTGGAATCAAAAAAAAAAAAAAAAAAAAAAAAATTTGGATGCTTTATCTAACAGGATTTTAGTGTTTTCTTTTCATTTATTTTGGTTTGGTTTGTTTTATGGCATATCAACCTCAATGGATTATTTAATGCCGACAAAGTTTTTATTGATGGTAATATTTTGTTTTGTCAAAAATCTATTTCTAGTAATAATTTTTTCCTTCATTGCTGGTAATAATATTTTTTCAAAAACGTATTGTTGGTAATATTTTTCTTTTCAAAAATTTATTGCTGGTAATAGTTTTTTTCTTCAAAAATTTATTACTGATAATAATTTTTTTAAATTTTTTACAAAGTATTTCTGGCATTAAAACCCACTTTTACCCCAGTTTCAGGGGTTAACTATTTTTCCATAGCTGGGACCCTAACAGGTGCTACCACCCCAAGTCAGGGTGGACCTGGGGACACCAGCAATTAAGTGGTTCCACACTGCTCAAAACCTTCTGATCAGAGGCCTTGCTGCTGGATGTAGTTTATCGTCTTACCCAGGACGCTCATTTATTTTGATTTATCTAAATGACTAATTTTTTTTATGAAGAAATGTTTTCTATATACCGTATTGGTTGATGTTGGTCACTTGTCTTAAGAAACATTGACCATATTTTCTGAAAAAAGTTTCAATTTGAGCAAGAAGAAAAACAATATTGGATAATTTTGAAGAAGGAAGAGGAAGTTTTAATATTTCAGAAAATATTTTTTTATTCTTCTTTTATTCACGACGTTGTCAATTATGGTCCACCACAAATTCTTATTCCTTGTGACTTGAAGCAATTTTGACCTCCCTTACTTTTGATCTCCCTGTTCATGCTCTGTCATTAGGTATTTTTAAAAAAATTGTGTATATGTACATATATGTACACAAGCAAGACTACCTGGCATTACCTGATAAAAAATGATCTATTAGGTTGGTGCAAAAATAATGACGTAATAATGTCGTTTTTTGACGTATTTTTCAACGTCAAAAAACGACATTATTACGTCATTATTTTTGCACCAACCTAATAAAATCTAACAACACAGTCAAAAATATCTTCTTTTAACACATGAGGTCTGGGTGGAGTTTAAGTCTCAATATGTGTTAAAAGGCATGCAGCTTTCCTGATGGAACATCCATTAATTATGTTCAGTGTCCGATTGGCAATGGTGGAATGTAACTAGTTTGGTTCTTGAAGCATTCAATGTAAACATCCAGTACAACCACCCCACTGAGATGTTAGACGTAGTTGGCAGTTACAATGCATGACTCAGGAGGGTTGAAATTTCTGAGTAGCAAGATCTATATTCCAACTTTGAATTGTTGAATTGTTGCCTGTGAGGAGAAACACCATGCAACTCAAAAACAACTCATTTGGGTGAACAGTCTTCAAAGTGCCTGAAACTTTATCAATTGATTTGTACAATTGAAACTCTCCCCAGAAATCTGTTGTAAAAGTTTTCAGTTTATTTCTTAGACTGCATCATACTTTGTAGCAAGTATAGCATACTCAAAAAGTCATGGCTAGTTCTTGTGGGACAATTTTACATTTAAAACTTAATTTTGAAAGTTTTAGAATTTTTATCTGAACACATTTTTCAGGGTTGCATGTTTTACAATTAACATGGTAAATAAATTCTTTTTTGTTTAGCTTTTTAAGTTTTTTTGTTTGGATAAAAAACTGACCTCCAATCACCTTTGAGGTCAATACCACTAATTTTAAAATCATTTTTCTACATTCAAATTCTAATTTTCTTCCAAGAATATAATTGTAGACTTTAAGATCTGTATTATTGTCAAAATGATTCTATCTCTGGTAACCTCAAAAGGTGAATTTGATCTTCTCCGCCATACCATTTGCAAAGTCAAAAACAGTTTGGTAATCCATAGAAAATGCAATAGTTCAGCCCAATTGGCTAGAAATATAAGATAACCAAAAAAATCCTTACTGTTTTTAAGGCATCACTGATATGCAAATGAGTGCATCACAAGCTGAAAAAGCAGTAGGGGTGGGGGCATTGCTCTTGACCAATGCAGGTGTGTTGTGCACGCACATCAGTTATAGCTCAAGCAGTGACAACAAACATGGTGGTGTCAAAACAGCTTGTTTGAGACTGTCTGCTTTATGACTTTAAGGTGGGGTTGTCAACAGCAAGTAGCCGAATATGTTAAGTCTTTGGGGATAATGCTGTGAGTGAATGGACTGCCAGGCATTGGCTCTAGAAGTTCAGGTCGGGAGATCTGTCTGTCCATTTGTCATGAATTCTGCAGTGGCTGGCCAAAATTCCTGGATTGACTTGTATGCCTTCCTTATCCAGTGCAGGTGAAGCCTGACTAGTTTCATCAGAAATCTGGAAGTATTCAGCAAATTACCACAAGTTTGGCTGTTCCTCTTCTCTATGGCAGCTGTCAGGGCCTGGCAGTGCATTCACTCACAGCATTATCCCCAAAGACTTAACATATTCGGCTACTTGCTGTCGACAATCCCACCGTAAAGTCATAAAGCAGACAGTCTCAAACAAGCTGTTTTGACACCACCATGCTGTCATAGAGAAGAGCAACAGCCAAACTTGTGGTAATTTGCTGAATACTTCCAGATTTCTGATGAAACAGTCAGGCTTCACCTGCACTGGATAAGGAAGGCATACAAGTCAAGCAAGTGGGTAACTCACACACTGTCAGAAGCCAACAAGCAATGAGTGACAGCCTGTTTCTCATTGCTGTTTTGGCTCCACAATGTAACATATCTGATTGATTGCTCACCAGTGATGAAAAGTGGGTCCTGTATGACACACCCAAGCATAATATGCATTGATTGTCATCATAGGAACCCTCTGCCTCACACAACAAAACTAACTCTACACCCATGCAAGATGATGGTCTGCATTTGTTGGACTAGTCGACAAGTGGTATACTACAAGATGCAACCAATGGGCCAAACCACTACTACAGACCTATATTTGCAGCAGTTGGAATGTGTGCAATAGGCACTGAAGCAGAAGAAGCCAGGGTGTACTGTTCCTCCATAAAAATACCAGGCCTTGTGTGGTGTAGGTGGCCAGGGATGTCGCATGGCAACTTAGCATGGAAACACTGTAACATCCACCTTACTCCCTGGATTTTGCACCAAAAAATTACCACCTCTCCTATTCCCTGGATAACCACCTTCACAAATGAGGTAGACTTGTGGTAGGCACCCACATACATCTTTGCATCCAAGACACTTGATGTTCGCATCCAGAGCATTGTGCAGCTGGGCACCCATTGGCAAAAGTTACTGGATGCTGATGGGGATTACTTAGAGGTCTAAGTATGCTTTCTTATGTCATTTAAGGTCAGTCTTGCATGACCGTTGTTATTAATTGAAATCTTGTTATCCATACAACCAAAACTGGGTCCCTGCAACTTTCCATTTGGCTGTGATGTGCAAACATACAAACTGTTGTAGAGTAGCTACCACCCCTTCAGCAGACAACGAAATGACCTGGCTCATAGCCTTAAATTGTCAATAATTAAGGACTTCAACAGCTGATTAATAAGTTGATTAGTAAGTTGATACTAAGCTGAGTAATATTTGGACTGATCTTACTTCGTTTGGCTATAGAGCATTTGACCCCCCTTTTATTCCTTGTAAGTTGTCTTGTTAATTGTTTTGTAATTTATTGTTCTGTGTTTTTATATACATTCGTTAGCACCAGATACTGGTGATGAATAAATATATTAAGTGCTCATTCTTCTCTGTGTATCATTCACCTTGACGATATAACATAAACACACATACATTTTTGCAAAGTAATATTCATATATCCACACACATGTATGATGTCTCAAAAGTCCTATCATGACATCTAATGCTGTTTGTCTTGTCTGTCCAAGTCTCTTCTTGATGTCTAATACCATTTATCCATCCAAGGACTGTCCTGACATCTAATGCCGTCTGTCTGTTCAAGTCTAGTCATGATGTATAATGCTGTCTGTCAAAGTCCCATCCTGACGTCTAATAGAGTCTTTCTGCTCAAGTCCCATCATGAATCTAAGTCCTGTCACAACAGCTAATGCCATCTTTCTATTTAAGCTACAAGACAAAAAGCAAAATAGAAATCTTTGCAATGAGAATTAAAAAAAAATCTTATTCTCTGAAAGATCTTTCTGAATGACTGTAGAGTGTAAATTTAAAGAACTTTAGCATTCAAGAAAGATGGCCAATAATTGAAATAATCAAAATCCTAGAAATAAATATACCATAATTTGTTTTCACTTGTATGAACAAATCTCAACACATATATATTCATATAGACACAGGCGCACACACACACACAAATTTCTCAAATGCTTTGTCCATTTGCAATATACACACCTGACCTCTTTAAGTGACCAACATCTTCTTTCACATGAAACAAATGACTTACCTGACTGCTGTCAGAGGAGACATCAATGGGAAGAGAGCTCACAAAATAAGCAGGTAAATTTTCTGTCTGTCGATCAGGAATGTTCCAACCTTGTTGGTTCTGGGGACCTGAACAAGTTTTAATGAAATAGGGAAATAAATTTATTCTACAAGAAAATGAAGGTTTCTAACCACTGAACAAATTTGTTGGGTTACCTTTTTTTTTTTTAATTTTTAACACCATGTACCTTTAGGACATAGGAGATCATAGCCCTCCACACATTCCTTCTCTTTATTATGCATGCTTTCTTGGGAAAAATATTGGAGTAGTTTTCACAGTTACCTACTCCATGGTTTGGAATGCAGAATCTTCTTTCACTTAGACTTTGTTGCCACTCAAGACTAGGAAGCTTAGTCTACTTTGCTATTTTACTGAGGGGATGAAAAGATGGATTCATACCTTTCCCAAAGACATTTGTGCAAAGTGAACAGACTTGCCAGAAACTTGAATTCAGCTCACTAATTTTGCTTTCCACTTTTCTAACCCTACCATACATCCTGGATTACCTTAGTAGTATTTAAAAAAAAGAAAAAAAGAAATTCATTGATTCCTTTATAATCTGAACTTGATACTATGAAATCTGGAGCCAACTAAAGCCAGTTAACATGAAAACTAAATTGAATGATCAAGAACACAAAGGAGAAAAAATTTACCTATTATTATTTGTAACTATCTTAAAAGCCACCCTTTGTGCTGACTTTTAAGCTAGCTAATTGGGTCACCAACCTAAAACTAAAAGGACCTCTGGTCCACCATAGAAAACAACAATGATAATTTTGAAGAAATAACTGAATTCCTCAATTCACTCCATAGAACTTAAAAAAACTCACTTTAGCTCTGATTTGGGCCAGAAGACTGATTCTGGCAAAAAGATTGATTTGGGCTTAAACTCCAATTTGAGTTGAAAATTCCAATTCAGGCAAAAAATTGAGTTCTTCAAATCACAAACTCAAATAAATTGAGTTCTTCAAATCACAAACTTAACAGAAATTCAAAACCTTTCACTTTAACTTTGGTTCCTTGGCATTTTGAAGAAAGAAAATTGATTTCTTTTGCAGATATTTTACACTGAATTTAAAACAAAATTCTTTAAATTCTCAATTTTTTTTTGTTACTTTAACCTCAATATAAATGAAAAAACTTTTAAAATCAGTAATTTTTTTCAATTATTTTAAAATTTGAATTTTTTAGGTGTTCCCTCCTCATCTGGACACAAATCCCAATGCTGGATGTTCAAGGACCAGATGAAGGGCAGATTTTCAATCATGGAATCATCCCGATTCCAAAAAAATATTATATGTCTATGTAGAGCAAATGTGACCTGAATTAGAGGGGTTTCAGACACATGGACAGACAGAGTTTGCTGTTTATTTAGAAAATAGAAATAATTTATAATAATTAACACTTATTTTTTTCCTTTTGTTGATTAAAAATGATGAGTACAAATTAAGAGAATTCTGTTTTTCTTGAGGAAAATATTAGAGAAGCTGAAAAATCAGTGCTTCTGTCAGGTTAAACAAACCTAAACAGATTCTAAATTTACTTTTCAAATTAGAAAATTGGTTATGCAAGTGTTATTAGGTTGGTGCAAAAATAATGTCGTTTTCTCACATGTGAGAAAACGACATTATTTTTGCACCAACCTAATATTAGGTTGGTGCAAAAATAATGACGTAATAATGTTGTTTTTTGACGTTAAAAAATACATCAAAAAACGACATTATTGCGTCATTATTTTTGCACCAACCTAATATAAAGTGTAACCAATATTTGTTGAAGGCAAAATATAAAAAGGGTCCCATTTGTCTAGATTGTTTCATACTAACACAGGTATCCACCAGGGCTCCACTCTTCATCCTACTTTTTATTTATTATTAATAGCCTTTCTGATGACATCAGCTCTCAACTTGGCATCTACACTGATGACACAATTTACTCCTCCTCGATAGTAAGGCTGATCAGTCCAACAAGTTCAAAATGGCAGCCAATGTCCAAAATGACCTCAACTCCATCATTAACTGGGACAAAAGATGGCTTGTTAATTTTAACGTCTCCAAAACTCTGAGCTTTTCTTCATTAATCATCTGAGAGACCTCTCTTTGCCTTCCATCAGCATGGCTGATGCTAAAATCCAGGAAAGTGACTCATTGCGACTTCTTGGGCTCATGTTCTCAGCTGACTTCAAGTGCAAAGACTATATTGAATCCATGAATCCATTGCCAAGTCAGCTGCTAAAAAACTCAGTTCACTATGCTGGGTGAGACAATCTTTCTCTCCAGAATCTATCTTACATAACTATGTCTACCATTCGTCCATGCTTAGAATATTGCTGCAATATACAGCCCAGTACCCTGCTATCCAAAGAGGAATCTGCAATATTATTGGTCCTGATCTGGCAGCTTGGTTTTAGTTATTTCCCACCACAATAAGGTTGCCTCTCTGTTTTTTCTATAAATAATTTCATGGTAATTGTTTGGATGAGCTCTTTGCTATGGAAACCTAGACTTTACGAATTTAAGCACAGTATTAAACTGGTGGTGAGATCTCATCAATTTACAGCTGAGATGGCTTAGATGTAGCTGTAAGTTCTATGCTAACAGTTTCTTTTCTTGCACTTCTTGCTTGTGGAACTCCCTTCCAGCTCCAGGCTTTCCAGCCAACTTTAATCTGCAAAGATTTAAATGCAGTGTCAATCCCTATCTACTGTCCTCCTGATTACTCTTTTCTCTTTCTGCTCATCATTAATGTTTCTGTTCCTGATTCATTCAAACCTGTAACCCCTTGTGTTTTAGTGGCTTTACTGCCTTGCCTGGGGGGATACTGGTTAAAAAAAAAGAAAGAAAAAGTAAAACCTCAAATTAAAGAAAAGAAATTTGTAGAAAACAGAAATTAGATGGTCATAAAGGATTTGAAAAGGATATATATATAAAAAAAATCGGTGCACATTTTTTTTGTGCAACAGAAATTGGAAACCAAAATCCTAAATTCAATGATTAATTTTTATCATTGTTGATGGAGGCCAACACTTGGCAAACAAAGCTGAAGTTATTTTTTTAAAATTATTTTACACCAAGTAAGGCTATAAAGCCACTAAGATGCAAGGGGGTTACTGAGTGAAAAAGAATATGAGAAAAAGAAAAACCGTGTGGGTGAATTCTCTCAACCATCGACCAAATATTCACGATAAAAAAACAAATTAAGAAGACAGAAGATAACAATTGGCATTGCATTTAAATTTTTGAAGATCAAAGTTGACTAGAAATCAAAAGGCTAGAAAAGAATTCCACAAACAAGAAGTGCAAGAAAATAAACTGTTAGCATAGAACTTATGATTACATCTAGCCATTTAAACTGTAAAATGGTGAGATCTAGCTGCCAATCTAGTACTGCGCTTAAATTTGTAAAGTCAAGGTACCAAAGAGAAAAACTCATCAGAACAATTACTATGAAAGTTTTTATAGAAAACACACAGTAAAGCTAGGTTACAGTGGTGGGAAAGTGACTGAAGCCAAAATGCCAGGTCAGAACCAATAACATTGCAGATTCTTATTTGTATTTTATCAGGGATCTTTAAATGCTTGAACAAAGATAGACTTATAAATATGTAAGACAAATTCTGATGAGAAAAATTGTCTAGCTCAACACAGTGAACCAACTTTCTTAGCATCAGAAAAGGTAGACATAGGCCCAGTCTGAACTACAGTTAAATATGACACTAGTTTGGTTTATATTCAAGCTTGCACGTATCCACTCTGACCTATTTTTTGTTAGGAGGAGAGGGATCTTACCTACTTTACAAGGAATGCAGCCAGCATATTCTAAGCTCTACCGACAAAGTAGTTATTCACTCAGGATTCTGCAAAAATCACTGTGCTGTTCAAGAAGATGTATTTCCCATGATTTTTACAGATTTAGAAATGGTATACGTACTTAGTGCCAATTTTGCAATTTGAAAATCCAGACACCAATTCTGTTTGGCTGATGGAGACGAAGCTTGTAAAAGCACACTGACCTTTCCAGACCTGAAAGTAAATAAATGAATGCTGACAGGGAAGCAACAATAGAAAATAAAAAAGCAGTAAAAAATGAACAAAAAAAAAAAGCAACTAAATGAATCTGTTGGATATTCTATCAACAAAGTCTTTATGTTGCACAATGATAATGCTCAAAATAAGAACATCGAAAAATGACACAATCTAAAAAGGAAAATTTTTATTGATGGGGAACCATACATAATAGAATAATTTTTATTCTATTTACTATGAGATCATTTGTTTAATATTTATAGAATCTATATCTATAAAAAAAGTGCTGATTTTCTGTCTGTCATGTAATGGGTACTTGTAACTAGGCATACATGTATATAATGCAAAGGCATATGCTTCTGTCTTGCATTGTGCTGGAGTGATTTACATTTGTTTGTGACATTTAATGTACACCTAAACACATATATACAGACAATTTGACTGAATTTGAAATAAGACATTGGGATAATACATTTCCCTCCCACTCAGTTTGGACAACCCCTCTCCTGAACTGACAGGATAAAATGTTAAGTACTTTAAGCCCTAAAAATCATATAATTGCAAGATTTTATTAAACTTATCAGAAATTATTTAGTAATAAGTAGAATTATTTTTAAACATTTTTTTTTAATTTTGTAGAAATACTTTTAGGTCTGTTATTGAATTAAAATATACATGCACATACAAAACAGAAATGAAACTGACATGGACATCTGTTTTTCCAGAGCTAATTTCCCTTTCTAGCAGCAATCTCTGGATAACAGAAAAATGAGTATAAGCAGAAATCTCTGGCTTTTAGATGTCATCATTATGACTACTTCTGTCTTTAAACTGAAATAATTGACTTTGAATAAATTTCTTGAATATTCATGACCTTGAATAATCATTTGACTCTCATGTAATTACTTAACACTGATTGGTTCTTTTATGATTGATTAATTGCTGCTTGATCTTGTGACTTGTCATTTCAAGGTTATTTGCAGACAACTTTCGTCTTTCATTCTGCTCTTCTCATATGGTTTAGCAACTCACTGATTTTGAGTGTCAAGTTATTGTACTTTTCAAAGAACAACATCTGATGTGGCGATTGATGAAATGTGCAGAAATTCTTCCTGAATTTTTCAGTCACATTAGTCATCACCAGTTTTCAATGGTTGCCTCATGTCTTTTTGAATTTACCGCCTTTTTTACTGGGTACCCTCTATTTCAAATGCCCAAACAATTTAAATTTGGATCATCTTACCATCAGCAAAGTAAAATGAACTATATTAAAATCAGTTTGATTCTCTAAGTAAATGGCTCTTATTATTACAAGTAATGTAGTTTTCATGCCATATGAAAAACAATGAAAAATCCCTCCAAAATTATATAAATTTAAATATTCCAAACAATTGAAAATCTACAACAATACAGAATTAGCCGTGTGGGTGAATTCTCTCAATTTTCTTTTGGCATACTTGTCAGGTAGTAAAAGTTCAATTGAGCAACCATCGACCAAATTGATTTGTTCATGTTTATCTTGGATTTTGCACTGAAGGTCTCGTTGCATCTCAGACAGAAGTTCTTCGGTCAGAATCTATAAAGAAAAAAAAAAATATTCATTTGCCAGACAAAGCCTGTTCATCATGAAATCACTTTGAATACAAAATAAAATGTATTTTAATAAAAAGGCAAACAATTTGATTGCATAAATTTAATGGAAATAATTTGGTTAGCTCCAGTGCCAAATTTGGTAAACCTTTTCCAAATTTCAAAAATAAAAAAAGCTCAGAAAGAATCACAGATTCTGGAATGTGTCAGTTATGTGCATATGTGATACAAGCTTTCGATACATGACTGACGAGGCAGATTTTTTCTAGCAGTAGGTTGCCATTTCTTTCTGTGGTAGACCAGTTACCATCCAAGGCTATAGAACCCGGTCTGTCCTGCTATTTACTCATAGCTGGGGGGAGAAGAGGAGGATACATACCTTTCCCAAGGATATTAGCATGTAAGTGAATGTAATGGATTCTACTGGAATTCGAACTTGGCTCTCCAAATTCTCAATCCGAGCCACTATCCATTACTCCACCATGCCTCCCTGGAAGGCATAAAGAATCAAATATGGAAACATCATGAAACGGTTCTTGATAAAGAAATACAAAAATAAAAAGAAAAAAAGATTCAATCTTTGGCCAAGATGTTTTATCAGTTATGTTATACTCCACTGCAATTAGATCTCTTTCAGATTCATTCTGCATGCTGACTGAATGTGAACAACATGAAGGCAGAAAACAAAATAAATAAAGTCGTCTTCTGTGTATAGGCTCCAAGCATCACGTCCAGTCCATAAAGCAAGTCCCCACAATGAAAGCGACACTGGTCAATTGTGAATGTTCCCACTGGAAAAGAAGATGTCCCTGGGTACTGCCAGCTTTGCTTAAAAGCATTCCTCCCATAATGACCACCAGCAGTTGCCAGCTGTGAAGGCTACCTGCTGACATGCAGGGCAGTGACCTTCATCAAAGCTATGACTGCTCCTTTCAAGTCAACCGTTAACACTTGACTAATCATCTGTCTTTTCGCACACAGAAACTAATAGAGACTAGAGTCAACACTGCCAGGCTCTTGACACCCACCAATATGATTTATGACACCACACATGGAATCCAGCAGAGACCAGCCTTAACACACCAACATTAATAACATCACATGTGGAATGTGGCTGACTATCCAGCATCAACTCTGCCTGGCTCCTGATGCCAAACCATCACAATTCATAACATCTAAACATCGACATCACCCAGCTATAAGCTTTCCTCATCAAGTCGGCAACACAGTACACTGCAGGCAGACCCTCACAGTGAGATATTCCATCACAGGCTGACTAGCTACACCTAATTCCTCATTGCCACCACCATCCGTTGCAGTCATCACTGCGACACTGTTTTGTTGAAACAACAACTGACCTCCTTGTTGCCACTAACCCAACTCACTACAGGCATTCTCTTACAAGGCTACCAACTACACCAATCCCTCATTACCTCAGCAACCAATGCACCCTTAACCCACCAATGTGACCTTGATTGCTCAATACGTACACCAGAACCAACCAACAACTATATCCCATGATCTTAGTCAAATCAGCCCAAGAAATCAGTCAACTCCTGGCACTACCCTTACACCTAATCGCCTTCCTGACAATCAGCAACTGAAATCGACATTTCATCAATTTTCCAACAACACTGTAAGTATATTAAACAAATACACATTGTTTAAAAACCTAATTCTTGTTATTCTTTTCCTCACACAATCAAATGCTTATTATTATAACAATTATAATCTATGTCAGATGGGTATAACTTTTTATTGTTGCAAAAAATATTGGGTGCCAACAGCTTGCATGTGGATGGAGAATATGTTCAGTGAATAAACAAAATTCTAAAGAGGGATATGAAAAGAGTGTTTTTCTCTCAGATTAATTCTACTTGTACAGCAAAATGATTCAAAGAGAATAACGAAGACCAGTGAGGATTTAATATCAGTAGACATAAACAACATCAACAATATACTCTATACAGATGAGTGTGTTGATGTCAAATTCAGATAGAAAGCCTAAACATCTATCAGACAAGGAAGTGAATAAAAGCAAGATGAAAGAACTCACCATTAACTGTAAGAAGACAGAATGCATGGTTGTCAGCAAAAAAGAAAAAACCAAAGTATGTGTTACCTATAGACAGGTGCAAATGCAAAGAAATGCAGAAATTTAACTATTTTTGCTGTAGAGTAACAGAATAGAAATTATCACGTAGAAATCTGAAGGTACATAGAAATAGGGAAAGATATGTTCAGCAAATGTATTAAGGAATCAAAAATGTTTGTAGAAACAAAGAAAACAATACTAGACTGTTATGTAATGTCTAATTTCTTACATGTTAATCAATGCTGGACAATTTCCTCACACAGATGAAGAAAAAAAAAACTTAAGTAACAGATATATAATTCAATAAATTAATATGGAGAATATCATAGGAAGCCTATGTGAGAAACAAGAAACTTTTAAGAAGAATAGGAACTACAAAAAAATTGCTATTTGCAATCAGAAAGAAGCAAGTGACATGTTTGGAACATATGAAGAAAGATGGCTTGTAGAATTTAACACAAAGGTAAAAGAAGCCAGAGAAAACAATGAGAATCCTACATGACAAGTAAATGACTGCCAAAAAAACTACCACAAAGAGAAAGAGGTTGCAAAAAAAAAAAAAAAAAAAAAAAAAAAAAAAAATAGAATTACTAAGAATCACAAAAGACAGGAAGTTGTAGAGGGCCATAATCACACGCATCCTGAAGTTACATGGCACTAGACTGGTTGATTGATTGATTGATTGATTTCTTTTTTATGGCTTATCAACCCTTTGCAGATTATTAAAGCTAGAAAATATTTTTAGATTGTAAGAATTTTGGGAGGGGAGATAATGATTTAATGATACAAGTCTTTATTAATTAACCCATAGCTGGAGGGAGAAGAGGTGGATTCATACCTTTCCCAAGGATATATATGTGTAAGTGAAGTGGAACTTGGTTCTTTGATTAACAATTAGGAGTCATTATCCATTATTCCTCCCACACATCAAAACTTACAGCACCTGGTATTCCTAAACAGTCACCCATCTAGGTACTGACCAGGCTCTACATTGCTTAACTTTGGTGATTGTACAGGAAACAGTGCTTCAATGTGATGGAGCT
>OZ010601.1:883155-938964 GCA_963932145.1 Acanthosepion lycidas
TATACATACACACACACACATATATATATACATACGCACACACACACACACATATATATATAACATACACACACACACACACACATATATATACATACACACACACACACACATATATATATACATACACACACACACACACACACATATATACATACACACACACACACACACATATATATATATATATATATATACATACACACACACACACACATATATATATATATATATATATATATATATATATACATACACACACACACACACATATATATATATATATAAAAAATGGACTGAAATTTTGAACATGAGTACACTTATCTTTTTGCTTTCTAATGGTTAAGAACATATGCATAGTGGCTATTGCTGTTAATCCTGATCCTTGAGTTCAATCCTTGGTTTGTGCAGTATATAATTATAGAAGGAGCCTTACAGATTTCATAAGAAAAAGGAGAAAATTCCTAAAAAATGCCAAAGGATAAAAATAAGAGCCTCCCCCCCCCCACCAGCAACCAACCACAGTCCAGATGTCATAAAGAGCCTTGTTCTGTGTCTCCTCAAGATCAATGGATGTGACCCTACAATTGAGAAAACCTAAAGGAGGCATTGTGATAAAATCAAAAAAGATGATAAATCCAAATACAGAATTTATCATAAAATATAGCATGATCTTTTTAACATGATTTTTTGATTATACATTCTATTGTACACCTGCAGCCTTTGATACCTGCCTCCCATTCATAAAACCAGGACATTAAGCATAACATAAAATTTATGTACTTCTGCTTTTTGGGGGTTTTACCTTTTATAAAGCGAGCAAATCTGATAAATGTAAAAATGATTTAAAGAACCCAATATCGAATTGACATAATGTAATAATAATACTTAAACAAATTCCAGTCAGAAAAGAAAGATTGGCTTTACCTGTCCTCATGGTGCTGACCGAGTCTCCTGTCCACAAAGATAAAGAATTGTGAACATTTGAGATTGAGCTATTGACCTTCAAGTCTACATCTCTTAGGGGCACTGTCCACTTGTGTTTGTAGCGTTCAGTCACTTCTCCATCACGGTCTCTGTGCAGAAGAAAAAAAACAATAAATCTCCATGATTGAATTAGAATCGCAAAATATGTAGATATTCATTCAAAAATTGCATGACAGAAAAATATTATTTGATGGACAGTCTGTATATAAATTTTATGTGTAACAATAATTTTTAGAGGAAATTTATTGCAAGATTTACCATTTTCAAAGATTGTGGCCATGGTGTTTTTCTTTTTTTAAGGTATGTAACTGATAAAAACTCAAACAGTCATCATGTTGTATAATGTGAAATTAGCAAATTCTTTAGTGAATATTCAATTGATTATCTGTGATAATGTGCATATGCATATATTTAATTATGAAAGTGTATGCTTTCTCATTTTCTCTCTCTAAATTCACCTACATCCCTGCCGTGTGCCAACAGCTTAGGGGTAGAATCTCCAACTGATACCAATTCAGCCCGGTTTTGATTCTAGCTAGAGGCAACCGGACGTCTAGCCCCACTGATAAGCTGTGATACAGTGAAACAGTGTCTGTGGATGACTATATATATATATATATATATGTTGGACTCTCTTGTCATTTATCGACGTATGAGGGTCAAGCAACTAAGTTCCTAGGAACCGACAGCCAGACCCCTGCACATATGATTTGATTACATTGGTGAAGGTTTTGTGCAGAATTAACTACACTTTTTGAAGAGTTGAATACAGAGATCTGGTGCACTGAATGCCACAAGTTCCCCAAATGACTCTTTGCAGGTTTTTAATTCAGAGTTGTCCTTCCCCAAGTCCAGCTGCTAAACAAGGCTCTAGAACCCAGTCTGTCTTGCTATTTACCCATAGCTGGGGGAAGAAGAAAAGGATTCAGACCTTTCCCAAGAGTATTAGCATGTAAGTGAATGTAATGGATTCAACTGGAATTCGAACTTGCCTCTCCGATTTCTCAATCCGAGCTGCTATCCATTACTCCACTGTTCCTCCTGATTTTAAATATAAATTAAGTTTAAAATCAGTGCAAGTTATTGGAACATCCTTTTAAATCAATGCTAAGCACTTCTGTTTGTGTGGACTCCTTTTGGACAAACAATATGGCTTTTATTTTGCCAGGTCTACAACTAACACGTTAACAGGCCTCACTGAATTTGTCTACCCAACTTTAGATAAAAATAGCAAAGCTTAAATGCAAACTTAAGGTTATGGCTGTGGAACCTCAAAGTCCATTTTTATATTTACATATGCTCTATCACTTTAACCTATAAATATAGCATACCTTAAAAGTATATTTTTATCATATATATATTACACCACAACAACCACCCATTTGTAACTGTAGAACAAATCCCACTGAACACTAACTACTTACTAACTCATGTTATATACCAAGATACTATAAGATCTAAAAGAAACTCCAAAAAAGAATATATTAGAATAGCAGAACCTATTCATACTAAATTTCATTTAACAACAATATATATGAAAATAACACTACATTCAAGACATATATGGAGCCTCAAAACAAACCAAAATACAATAAAAATAACAGAGAGTACCAGCTAACAACACCACACCAACATTTTGATCAGGAAGAAAATAATAATAATCCCCTTTCCAGAAACAAAATAATCAAAGTTCATTTCCAAATGCAGACATGAAAACAAATTCCTACCATGCTACCTACATCTGCATAATGACTCAACAAGCAAAACAACTAATAATCTATTATTTACAACTAATAAACTTTATTTCAAATACCAAACTAGAATAAAAGAAAAAAAATATTTATATTTTAAAAGTCAACTGCTGGCATAAAATGATCACAAATTTCTTTTGCTTTTTTTTGTAAGAAATTTGATTGACTTGCATCTTTTTGTGTTTATATTCAAACTTGCTACAAAAAAATATGAATTAATAAATAAAATAAACAAACTCTATGTCAGGACTATGATTTAAAAAATTTGCCCAAAACAACAACAAAAAAAATATATATATACACACACACACACACACACTCAAGGACACATGGCACAGTGGATAAAAGCGTTAGTGACTTGGCCCAAAGAGTGTGAGTTCAATACCCAGTTAAGACAGTGGAGAACTTTCAGAGGGAAATTAGCAGGAGATAACTGACATCCATTAGACATGGCACGTGGAATTAGAGAAGTCTACCCCAGCAAGCAAAATAAAGGGTTCAGTTCTGAAGAAGGCCGGAGCATACAACGGCTGAAACGTTGTAATAAATATAGCAACAAAAATGAGGAGAATAGACCGAATAATGTAAATAGTGTAGATAAGAAATGGTTCCCCACTTCCTATAAATACCAAGTAGCTGAGAGAGATAGAGAGTGAGAGAGACTATGCTAATAAGAGTAAGACATGGTCTGATGATCTCTTAAGGCATGAACCTACCAATCACCATGCAGTGTTGATTTCTATGAGCACAAGTAATAATACAAATGCACATAGAAACATAAGAATTAGAAACAAAAAGAAAGTTGGTTTACTTTGTTGTGCTAGACAATTTTTCTCACCAGAATCTATCTTATATATTTATAAGTCTATCATTCATCCATACTTTGAATATTGCTGCCATATCTGATCTGGTGATCCTGCTATATATTTAGAGATTCTTGATAAAATCCAAAGAAGAATCTGCAATGTTATTATTCCTGATCTGGTATCTCAGTCTCAGTCACTTTCCCACCACCATAATGTAGCTCCTCTATGCCTTTTCTATAAACACTTTTATTATAATTGTTCTGGTGAACTTCTGTCTATGATACCCAGACTTTATGAATTTAACTGCAGTACTAGATGGGTGGCAAGGTCTTATCATTTTACAGTGGAAATTGCTCAGTGTAAATTCTATGTTAACAATTTCTTCTCTCGCACTTCTCACTTGTGGAACTCTTCTTGCTTCCCAGTCAACTTTGATGTTCAAACATTTAAATGGAAAGTCAATCATTATCACCTGCCTTCTTAATCTTTTATTGTTCTCTCTCTCTGTAATAGTGTTTAGTTTTGGTTTTTTTCTCATAATCTCTAACACTCAATAACCCATTTGCATTTTAGTAACTTTACTGTTTTGTTGGGTGAAATGATTAAAAAAAAATCCTAAACAGAACTGAAATCCCCCATCCCCACCCTCTCGAGGTTGCTGTGCCAGTTTTATTCCATTTGATTACTGACTCATTTTCCGTCTCTTTTGTTTGCCTCTAACTGCAGCTACACAGTCTTAGAAATTGCTTATCTCAAAGCAAAGAGGATTTCTATGTTAAGAGAGACAATTTCAGAATCAAAACAATGTATGAAAAATATTCAGAAAAAAAGTTTGGCATATTACATCCAAGGAAAGTGATCAGTGGAAATGTTTAATTTCCCGTAAGACACATGTGATTATTATGTAATCATTGCTTCACGCTTCCTTAGTTTTGTATCGAGGGGGGGGGAAAGCATGATAAAGTGCAGAAAGTTTTCATGTGATGTGTTTCGTCTTTAAGACTTTGGTGGACCAAATTGAAATTGTACATTTGATGGGACTACACATGGTGCACAAAGGAAAAGAGATGTTGAGAATTTTAAATTGAAATTTTTTTTGTTATTTTTGTATCTTGAAAAATTTAATTGGCCAATTCTTAATGCATCTCATCAGCTCCACATGACAAACATTACAATGTCATCAGCAAGCACAAATGTATGAAGATTTATTTTGAAATTCCAATAGAAATTATATAATATTCAAAATTGGAACTGATTTGCAAAATAAGTCATTTAGGTGCTTATATATGTGCATCAACACATTCAGAGAAATATGTGTACAATATCTATAAAATGTGTGGCTATACATGAAAAGGTGTACACAGAAAGAGAGAAAAATATTTGATACAATCTTAATATTTAAATGACACTTAATTGGTCTTGCCTTCTAATTTTAACACATTACAAATATGATCAACTTCCCTTGACAAAACTATAATTGGTTGTATAACAACAACTTTTAAAGTTATATAATGTGGATATTTATTGAATATAAACATTTCATAATTTCAATTATATTTCTTTTATTTTTCAAAGTGAATTTTTAATGAAATGAAATGTGTGTTCTTTTTTGAAAAAAGATTGAGAACTACTGTCATTAATAAGAATTTAAATCTTGCTGTTAAACATTGCTGCAGTGAAAATAGTCTGCATAGATGCACATGCAATATTTTAATCAAGGCTATGCAAATTAAAATGACATGTCCAATAAAGAAATCTGCATAAAAATTTAAATTTTTAATCCTAAAGCCACATAATAAAATGAATAGCTTTGAAATGTTTCACTGACAAGAGAGCTCCACTTGGCTGGAGTGTTCCCCATGGGTGGTGTCAGTATTGTGGCCGTAGGGAAATTCAAGGAAAGAAAAAATGGATTTCATTTGTCTGCAATGTTTAACCTTAGTACCCACAAAAAAAAGGGTGTGTCAAAAGGACGGTCACTCCCTTGACACCACTATTACTGTATACACTTTTGACACCCTCCACAATGTTTATTTACAAGATTATAGAAATATATGAACCAAACACAATGTATTATTTAACTTTTAAAAATTTATTATTTACCAATTTGGAAAGAAATCTTTTTATTCAAAAATTTATAAAAAAATTATCAAAATATGTGAGCCAAGTACAATGCAATGTTTGCAGTCAAAATGACAGACATTTTGTAATTACACAAGGAAAACCTTGTTCACCCAATGAATAGGGAGATACATGCTCATGATATTGAGTGTTTGTCATCTTACCTAAAACTAAAATTAAATGAAAATTCAAAGCGGGAGATGCTCTCAACTTATTTTAGTTAATTTATGTGGCAAGAGCAAATGAAAGAAATGCCTGGAAAAGTACATTTTTTTTTTTTCAAAATTTTGTAATTACAGTTAACAGTCATTATTTAAATTTTCTTGTTCACAGACATTTTTATAAATTTATGAATAAAAAAATTTTCTTTTCATAAATAATAAATATTTCATTATAGTTGTTTCATATATTTTTATAATCTTGTTAATATAAAATTATTCTTGTAAATAAGCAATCTAGTGTTTCATATATTAGGGTATTATTATAGGTAAATTTGCTTTTTAACGCCACTCTAAATATCTCTTAGAATGTTCCTAAATCGTCATAATTCCGTGTAAATGTACATGCTGAACTCGAATTAACAATTAATTTGTGAAGAAACCTACGTTTTGGAGTTATCGACAAGAAAAGTTCAAACTCAGTCGCGTTCAGTTGTCGGCCATTACTGGCCTTGCTTAATTACATTCAGTGCGGAACATTTTGCACGCGGAGGTTTAATTAAGAGCCCTTTTACTGCTCTTAAAACTGAATTTACTCGTTTAAAATTACTTCACATTTAAGTTACATCGTAAAGTGATGACAAGTGTTTTTTTTTAAATAGTAAATCTTTCTTTTTAAATAAAAAAAATTAAATAATAAAATAAAGCTTTTCTTTTATATCAAATTTACCTTATTAAAATTCTAATCATTGCTTTTTAAAACAATAAACATTGCTGAGGGAATCAAAAGTGCATATATAGTAATATCAGTGTCAAAGGAACAACTGTCCTTTTGACATACTGTATTTTTTTAGAGCACAAAGGTTAAACATGGCTCGTTTCTCAAAAGAATGTATGAAATGCTAAAAGAAACAATTTTTTTTTTAAACTATGATTTTAATAAGTGTTATTGGCACGTATTCTGCCGGATTTACGTCCCTTTGATTTGAGATAATTGTGTAGTCTTAAAACATTTTTTTATTTTTTATTTGAACTAACAATGGACATTCCAAGGGATATTTTTTTCCTGAAAAATTATCAGTGGATCACTATTGACAAACTCCAACTGAAATTCAACCTTTTCGGTGTTAATATTTTATCATAGCAACTTTTACAAAACATGTGCAACACAAAAGGAAAAATAAACTAAAACTTAATATTTGGATCAAACCATTTTATGTGAAAGATTTTTTTTTTTTAATTTTCAGGCAGCATTAAAATTTTTTTAAAACTAGTTTCTATATAAAATAGCAAAAATTAAAGTCAAGAAAAATGAAAGAAAAACTACAAATGCAATTAAAAATCATTAATTGACGGTAATAAAAATCTAAAATCTAAATAGATTGTTCTATTTTGATAATTGTGAAAAAAATTGCTTTGAAAAAATTAAATATTAGCCTTTATCACTCTGTATGTGACTTCATTTGTTGTACAAAAATTTATCCTGCCATTGATGGTGACTGATCCCTGAATTTGAATTTATTTGAATTTTCTAGTTATGTTGTCATATCCTGCTATGGCAACAGAAAGCAACTTTAAGTGAAATTAGCAATAATGATACTGCAATTGAAAGGCCTTGAAAGAGAATGCATTAGAAAGGGAAGTCATATTAATAATGCAGAGGGCTAAAGGTTAAAATAGATATATAAGTTTCAAAACAGTCAGGTTTTTACTTTCAAGTTGGTGCAAATTGCTCAAATCCAAGGACAAGATAGCAATTAAAAAAAAAAAGAAGCTCAGAATTGTGTAAAGAAAAGAAAATTAAATTAATAAACAAATTTGGAAATTAAGCAAAGGATGTGATTGTTTAGTGTACATTTCTAACCTTTCAGAGCTGTAGAATATTCCAGAAGAATTCCTGGAAGAGAGAAAGACAAAAAAAAAAAAAGAAAGAAAGAAAGAAAGAAAAAGAATCTTTTTCTCAACACAAATAGAAAACATCAATATCACACACACACAAAATGAATGTTTCTGAAAAGTTCTCAGCCTCTCCTTCTTCATTAGTTTTTGTTTGAAGGACTTCTTGGTGGTTGGGACAAAAACTTTTCAGCACCCATCATACATAAAAAATAAATGTTATAAAAAAAAAGAAAACCTTTACTTATCATATTAAGTTATTTCAGTTTTATTTTTTTGTGCTGGGTTGCTAACATTTGCTAGCTTGCAGAGAAGTTTTGTTTTATCTGGACCATTTATCATGGGTCAATATTTAAAATCACTTTACAAGTTATCTTTAGTGAGTATGGTCTGTGTTTGTAGCTGTTATATTCTGTGCTAATAGGAATCTATACTTGAAAAACAAGGTGGATAAAATAAGTAAAGGTTTATTGTAAAAAAAACTAGTATAATAAGAATAAAGCTAACAGTTATGCACAAGTCAATCCAGTAGTGAGTGCTACTATTGGAAGGTTGGTAGTTCTTACATAAGTCTGAGTCGTACTCAACAGATCCCAGTTAGTATATTTAGCTAACGAGGGTCGCATGTGGCACAAGGCTGGTTTAACATGGGTTCTCGGCCAAAAATATTCCCTTTTTGAGCCCCCATAAACGGGTTCAGGGTCAGTCTACCTACCCAAATGGGTTCAGGGTCAGTCTACCTTCCCGAACGAGACTGTGCCCTTCGGCAGAGCCTCGTCCGGGTTCCTCTCTGCCCGAAGACAGAGAGATCGACTGTTTAGCTGGAACAAATTGCAGCTAGTCTCCATTGTCTGTTGACTTACAGATATTTATAGGTAATTACTACCCATAGTGTAGTCACACATAGGGTGACAGGTTATTCCATTACATCAGTAGTCATGAGCCAAATTAGGATGAATAAATATTTAAGTTTTGTACTTTTCAATGAGAGAAAAATGACTCTCTCCTTGCCTATGTCAATACTTTGTCGACTGGTTATACCTAATATTTAGTTTTCGGTCATTAATAATTAAATAAATTATTTACTGTATAAATTCTCTACTATGTTCTTAACTTAGCATACACGCAACATAGCCAAAGTTTGTGAGAATAATTTCTTTTACTGTGTTGCCAAAATAAAAAATCATTAGATGATGACCTAGAGCATATTTAGTGTGAAACCAGAGTGTCCCAACAGTAAGGTACTAATGAGAAATTCTAGGTTACTTATAAACAGGTTTGGTTCAGAACAGTGAATTTCATTTGTTTGAAATCTGGCTTCACCGAAAATGTATTTTTACTTCACCAAATGATTCACTTCTGCGAAAAATCAAAATATATTTATATCTGAATTTCTTACTTATTTTTTAATGGTGCATTATTTAAAAATTATACAAGTTAATTCGATTGTTATTTATTTATTTTACAAAATGTATTGAAGTTCTTCATTCACATAATAATGTTGCTTAATATTTTGGGTTTCTGATATGAATATTTAAAAAATAGCAAAAAAAAAAAAATTATCAAAACAAACACATTTTTGTCCTATGAAAGACAAAATGAAAACTTTTCTTTATCAACACCTTTAATCCTGAGGAACTTAATCATATTAAGTATTCAAATTTGTGAATGCTCCAAAATATTTTTAAAGTTAGCTAAATAATGAAAATAATTAAATTGTTAATTATTGTAAAATTTTTATTTATTAATTATTTAATGTTATTATTATTATTTTATTTTGCTTCATTATTTATGTCTATATTTCTGAGATGAGGTATTATGTACACTATTTACATTATTCGGACTACTGTCCTCATCTTTGTCGCCATATTTATTACAACGTTTCGGCCATTGTACACTCTAGCCTTCTTCAGGTGGTTGGAATGTCAAACTGAACACTTTATTTCGCTTACTGGGGTAGACTGTTCTAGTTCCACGTGCCATGTTTAATGGATGTCAGTTATCAGTTATCTCCTGTTAATTTCCCTCTGAAAGTTCTCCACTACCTTAACTAGGCACAGTGGATAAAGGGGTTAGTTAGATCCAGTAGCAGGACCCAAAGAGTGTGAGTTCAATACCTGGTTAAGCATGTGGAGAACTTTCAGAGGGAAATTAACAGGAGATAACTGATAACTGACATCCATTAGACATGGCATGCGGAACTAGAACAGTCTACACCAGTGAGTGAAATAAAGGGTTCAGTTCAACATTCCAACCACCTGAAGAAGGTCGGAGCGTACAACGGCCAAAACGTTGGGATAAACATGGTGACAGAGATGAGGACAATAGTCCGAATAATGTGAATAGTGTTCATTATTTATGTTTTAATTTATTTATTTTAAATATTTAAAAGATCTTGAGTTTACTCTTTTCTAATTTTTAAAAATGTATATAGTCATGTATGTTTGAAAAAGAAGTATTTCTTTCAGGGAAGGGGATATTTGAAAAAATTCAGAGTTGGTATTATGACAATTATTAATTCACTTAGTTTATTTAATGGGATTGAAATCAGTTAAACCCAGAAAATTTATTTTCTTTTTATCACAATGGGCAACAAAAATATAAATAAATGAAATGATTCAAATATCTATACTTAATAAAAAGAGTAATATGAATTAAGACTTGAAATATATAATTTATTTACACATGCATTTTGAATAAACTATTATTTATTAGGCTATGTATTATTTATTAGGCTACATATTGCATCACTTAGCGTTCACCATAGTTTACCTTTTCTTATACAGCAAGCATTAAAAATATTTTAGAGTATTCTCAAATTAAAAATTTGAAGACTTAATATTTTTCCTCCACTTTACTTCTGTGTATAAATACAAGTTACAGAATAAAATCTTCATTTACCTTGATAAAGAGTTTCTCAGGTGATGAAATGCATTGGCAAAGATAACTTTTCCTTTGGTTTATATATATATATATATATATATATATATATATGTGGGTAAAGAACAAATAGGAAAAGTTTATCAATCTAACATTTTTCAGTTTTATTAAAGCTTTATCAGAGAATTAACTAGAGAGAAAAAGAAAGAAATTCTGTTATTTTTACTTTTGTGTTGTTTGATTTTCATTGGTTAAGCAGGCTTCATGTATATTTGATTTGTAAAGCAGCATTTGTGTGTATAACTATTGTGTATCAGTGTATCATAATTGTTCTTTATCTATAATAAATGATAATATATATTCATAATTTTGTGTGTGTGCCTAATAGGCATTTATGTATGTCTAGCTACACTGATAAATACTAAGATAAGTAAGCATTAAGGGAAAACAAAAAATGTTTACTTAACATAAATTTATTGACAATGGAAAATAAATAACAGGCAAAGGTTTTGTCAACATTCTGAAAATATAAAGGATAGAAATTGCAGTTTGGGATTTGACTTCTATTCAAATTATATGGAAATTTCCCCTTACCAATCAGAACATGCCACACGTGATAAGCAATGGCTTACAATATTTACATGTACATTATTGGGCAAAAGCACTTATATTACCATTAGCGAAAAAGGTAGACTAGGCAAAAAGAGATAAAATTGCAGGGAAACTATATGCAGTAATTCATTTTTTCTACTATAACAACAACAACATATATATATATATATATATATATATATATATATATATATATATATATATTTATTTTGAACAATAAAAAAATATTAAAAAATTAAAATCTTCAGACACACTGGGTTGTAGATTAATATTCTTATTTTTTTTTTTTATTATTATTTCATTTAGATTCCTCGACTAGTTTTGGCCAAAATGGCCATCATCGGGAGGAGAAATATTTCTGCTTGCCGGTAGCAGTAAACTACAGAAAATATATATATATATATATATATAAATGAATATATGATATTGTACATTGAGTGTAGTTGGTAATAAAATAGTACTCAATGTAATATAACAGACCTATTAAGTATATATTAATAAATATACATTTTTTTTCCTCACCGGTAGCACAACGCAATATTCAGGTGTGGAATAGAGACTGTCAGTCTCTATTCAATACCTGAAGATTGAATCATGTTACCACTGAGGAAAAATATATATATATATATTATATTATGTAAGATAAAACATTTAAGGAAAAGATAATCTTCAATTTTATGGTGATTCTTTGAAATACAGAGAATGACCTCAAACTTTCCGTCAATCGTGTGTAATCCATGGCTATTAAAGATCTGGCTGGTATTTGTGAAGGTATTCACAATGACAAAGACAAAAGAAATCTCTCAAGAATTTTCTATGCAATAACTGGCCATCATAGATGTGTAAAGGGAAAATGAAAGATTCCAGATGATCTCAAGAATCATTTGAAAATGGAAGGAACACCACCTGATTACAAATATGTTGTGAAAAGGATGTGTTTGTAAAGTAACTGAATGGACAGTTAAGTCTCTTTGTTGGAAACTAATAAACTTCTGAAGGATCTGCCAATAGCTGGTACAGAAATGAGCAAAGACACAATTAGTCAGATATTCCATCAACTCTGACTGCATCACATTCCTAGAAAATAACTTCTGCTTAGACATATGAAAAGTTTGTCTTTATTTTGCAATGGTTAAGATAATAATATTAATGTGTAAAGATTAATTCTCTGAAAGTAATTTTTATTGAATAATCAAAAGGTGTTTCTTAATCTTTGTTTAGCAGTAAGACATAATAACAAGACACTCAACAGGAAATTGAATCATTTTTTGCTATTTTCTTTTTACATCAAATCTTAAGAGTTGTCTCCCTTGTCCTATTTTTATTTCTGTATTATCCTTTTGAGCCAAATACAGGGTACAACAAAAATACTTCCCTTCATAATGTTAAGATGAAGACATCATTGCCACTAATGTCTTACTATTATGTGGGAAGTATTTCTGCCACACCCTCCACAAGTGCCATCTGAAATAGTAATGCCAGTGGGAATTTTTCAACTCTTAATATAAGTGTGCTGTTTCAAGTATATGTTCCAAGAATTTTAATTCTTGGAACAAAATAATCAAGTCATCAACGAAAATATTTGAAAACTAAAAAGCCTTCCACACCAAAATAAGCCCCATGGGTGGGTGAGTGATAGATTGAGGAAATAATAGAATTCTGATGGTACTTGTATTTGACTTGATAAATATATTAGCAAATAATTTGTAAGTATTGCTCCATAGCAGTAGGGTAGGTTG
This sequence comes from Acanthosepion lycidas, assembly GCA_963932145.1. NCBI lineage: Eukaryota > Metazoa > Mollusca > Cephalopoda > Sepiida > Sepiidae > Acanthosepion > Acanthosepion lycidas. Next base: position 896,106 of record OZ010601.1, read on the forward strand.
ATTTTGGAACTGTAGTATTGCACTCAGTTTAAAAGTTGCGGTTTGACATGATAATGACACAAAATATTTTTTTCAAAATTTTTATCCTTTTTTTGAGGAAACAAGTTTGAAGATTAAGTTTAGGTTCAAAATTTTAGTGTTGCAATTTTATTCCTGTAATCAGTGAAAGCCTTATAGCACAGCCTTATAAAATTTATAATTTTCTGAAACTTTACAAATTTTATATGGACAAGATGCATGGCACAAGCACATTATTACTAAATCATATAAGACCTTCATTTACTTCAAAGGGAAATTATACTGAAAAATTTAGTTATATTATGATCTAATTGTAATATACAGTGCAGTAGTTTTAGTGCAATTGTCAATAACACAAATTTAAAACATTATGTCTCATAATTTGTGTTCAGCAGTATTATGGTGTTATGTACACTTATCCATTTTTTGTTTTTTTATTAATTATGATCTATCAAATAATTTAACAAATCTTATTCATTGAGTAGCCTTTTTTGTAATCTTTTACAATTTTTTTTTTTTTTACATAGTTTTTACAGTAAAAAAAAATTGCATATTCTACTTTAGGTGATTCATAATTAGAATTCTGGTTTGAATATAATTTTCCTTTCTATATATCTAATACAAAAGATATCAACTTCATTTGGATTTATTCTTGAAATAGTAAAATTTTTATGTCAATTTGTAAGCAAAAACCTGTGGAAATAAGGGATTTCTGTACATTTTTTTTGGATGATCTTTAAAAATAAATGCTCAAAAATCTATGAATTTAATTTTTGGTGGCAGTACTTATCACATCAAACCTTAGTCTTCACATTGAGTGCAATATTGATTTTCTAAAAACAAGTGAAAAATCAACCTGCCATATTGTAGCAGGAGCCCTGTAACCTACTTTAGTTTTGGCAATGTTTTATGAGTTTTCTACTAGAAATAAATATAATGTTTTCATCTTAATTAAGTTTTTAAAAGTGGGATTGAATATCAGGGATCCATTAAGGAAAAGGGAAGGGTATAAGAATGGATAGAAGGAATGGGAAGATAGAAAGATAGAGCTGGTCGGGGAATAGAGAGAAAGCTAAGAAAATAGGACTGGTGATAAGAAGTTCAAGAGGCTTATTTTCTGAAAGTGTTTAACACCTGAACACCATTTACCTGTACATGACATTCACACATATCAGTGTATCATTCAACATGAAGATGCGTCTCTTTTTTGATTTCATTGGTTGTGACTGGTTCACCTGAAACACAAACCATAATTAAAAAAAAAAAATGTAGTCAGCATGATGTTCAAAATGGCTACAGGTATTGTATCGAAAATTCCTGTTATATTCCGTGCTAATAGGAATATATACTTGACAAAGACATTGGATAAAATAAGTAAAGGTTTATTGTAAAACCAGTACAATAAGAAATAAGGTAACAGTTATGCGCCCGATCATTGCAAGTCAATCCAGTAGTGAGTGCTGCTATTGGAAGGTGGGTAGTTCTTGTGTAAGTCTGAGTCATACTCAACAGATCCCAGCTCAATGCTATTTAGTAACTGCCCCACACAGTCAGATGTGGCACAAAGCCGAATTTAAAGTGTGGTTCCTGAGCCTGGAGGGCAAAAAATCCCCGTAGGCCCTGCATAAACGGGATTGGGTCCATCTACCTCCCCGGACAAAACTCTGCCCTTCGGCATAGCCTCGTTCGGGTTCCTCTCTGCCCGAAGGCAGAGAGTTTGACTAGCGCAGCTGGGAAAGATCCCAGCGTGACTCCTGTAGTCCACTGACTTACCACTGCATATAAGTAGTTACTACATGTAGTTACTCATGGGGATGACAGGTTATTCCATTAAATCACCCCCCCCCAAGCTGAAATTTTCCTTTAGAAAATTTAACTTTCTAATACTTCCTCTTTTTTGAGTCTGGACTTAACTGCACTGGGTTTTCTTTTCCTTTTACTCTTTCAAGGTGAATAACATCTCAATCCTACAGGCAAAGCTGGTGTAGGAGATGTATCCATGCATTCTGGTATATTAGTGGGTAGTGTTATTTCAAATATGTCATACAGGACATCCATCGGAATTTCTTCATCTATTGAATGATTTCGGAGTATCTTAGTCTTAACAGGTTTACGTGTCTTTTGCATACACACATCTTTTTCCTTTCACCGTATAGATTACTCTTCCAATTCTATTTGAAATAATTCCATCCTCCCAAAAACATTTTCCACCTTGGTAGTTCCTGAAGAAAATTTTATCATCAGGCATATACTTCTTTGCACAGAAATTCTCTTTGTTATGCATTTTCTTTTTTGGACAAGGCAACAATTTGTCGAATATTGATCTCTTCCTCGTCACCACTGTTATATTCTGTGCTAATAGAAATATATACTTGAAAAACAAGGTAGATAAAATAAATAAAGATTTATTGTAGAAAGCAGTACAATAAGAAATGAGGTAATAGTTATATGCCCGATCATTGCAAGTCAATCCAGTAGTGAGTGCTATTATTGGAAGGTTGGTAGTTCTCGTGTAAGCCTGAGTTGTACTTAACAGATCCCAGCTCGACTCCTGTAGTCTGTTGACTTACCATTACTTATAGGTAGTTACAACCTATAGTGTAGTCACTAATGGGGGTGACAGGTTATTCTATTACATCAATTTCCAATTTCATTTCAAGGATTTTATGGAAAAAAAAAACACACACACACAGAGAGACTAAAATGAGACAATCCTTAAAATATCAAACACAAAGGTTCCTTCATTCAATCTTTTTTTTTTTCTTTAATCTTTCTTTCAGGTTTCCAAATATTCTTTTATTATTTTTTTTAATTTATATATTTTCATAACGAATATATTTTTTTGGTGAAGGAACAAATTTTCATCAAACAATATGGCTACCACTTTGTCATTTATTTGCTTAACATTGTTCTGATATATAAAGATATTTATGTATCATATTTTCCCCAAATATGTGTGTGAATTTAATTATCATTATGTTTCAAGTGTTTCCATACTTTTCTGATACCAAAACAAATCTAATGTAAATACAATGAACCTAAAATATGATGACTTCATTAGAAACTTTGCCAGCTTGTTTTTAGATTAGCACAATCAACTCATGCTAACCTAAATTCAGGAAACAGTTTGTTTGCTGAAAAATTTATTGATATTGAAGTAATGCCTGACCCCTTTATTCCTCACAATATTGCTGCTGTTTATATTCCCAATGTCATTAGTTCTGTCTAAATTTCTGGGATGAGATGTTATTATTCACATGTGGAATATTGACCTCATCTTTGTTGTAGTTATCATGACTGAAATGTGATATTAACAACAAAGATAAAGAAAATCGTCCACATGTAAATAATGTAAATTTTGAAATTGTATCTGTAAACTCAAATCATTTTTGTAAGCAATTTAAATGAACTGCTGGTATCAAGTCCCTTCATTTATTTAATATTTTATTGACTAAAATAGAAAAAAGCAAATTGTGGTTCTACTTACAATATGAAACATGTCATCCTCTCGAATTAGGAATTTGTTGTGGGTGGTTAAATGGTGTTTTGTTAAACCTTCACGAATTTTACTCATAATCTGTTTTGCTGAAAACCTTTGTTCATTTTCTCGTTTATGTTCATTAAGCTTGTGTGCCAAGTTCTCTAAGACAGTAACAGCCAACTGAAGGGCTCGACGGTCGACGTGTTCTTTGGGGGTATATTTCAGCATGTCCTAAATAAAAAAAAGAAAAAAATCAAATGTTATCATCCTCATATTCTCCAAATTTACAACATAACTTCATGAAAATGCAATTATAAATGAATGATTAGGGTTTCATGGCACACTGATTTCTATATTATGGTCATTCCATAACAAGTTTTGTTTTTTGACTTTCACAGATCTTAAGTTCTAGTAAGAGATGTGTTTTTATGGCACATTGACTTATCTATAATGATCATGTAAGAATAAAAAATTTTAAAATTAAATTCTCAATTTTTGGTTGTACTGAGTCCTGATAAAAATAAAATATGAAAATAAAATATATAAACAAAATCTCTTTGGCATTCTGACAAAAAAAAAAAAAAAATATATAAAAGTTGCTTTTGTTTTTTTTTTCACCAATTTCTTTCTCTTGTTAGAAAAAAAGAAAAATTATTCTCCATTGGTTCACCAAAGAACAGAAACAATAAACATGTGTTGTGTAATTTTCAGTTTTAACTTTGAAACATATTTTAATCTTGAACAGGGAAAGACAAAAAAAAGACAAAACTTAAGTTTTATCTTTTTTAATATAAAGTCACTAGCCATTGGTAGTAATTTGTTAAAATTGCTATTAATTTTTTTGATTTTTTTCAACATTATTTTTTTTATTTATGCAACATTTGATTTTAGGAATGATAAAAAAGAACAGTATTTATGACTGATAAAAGGAAAACATCAACACAAAAAAAGAGTGCAATGGAAAATTAATGCAAACATGTCCTGAATAAAATGTAAAGCTAAGAAAGTTAGTTCACTGTGTTTTTGCTAGACAATTTTTACTCCTGAATCTATCTTACATATTGATAAATCTACCATTTGTCCATGCTTAGAATATTGCTGCTAAATCTAGTCTAGTGCTCTTGCTATATATTTAGAGATCACTGATAAAATCCAAAGAAGAATCTGCAATGTTATTATTCCTGATCTGGTATCTCGGTTTCAGTCACTTTCCCACCACCATAATGTAGCTTCTCTGTGTCTTTTCTATAAATACTGTCATGGTAATTGTTTTTTTGGATGAACTTTCCTCTACAGTAGCTAGATTTTATGAATTTAAGCATAGTACTAGATTGGCGGCAAGGTCTGATCAATTTACAATCGAGTTGGCTAATTGTAACTAAGTTCTATGCTAACAGTTTCTTTTATCTCACTTCTCAATTGTGGATCTCTCTTCTGGTTCAATGCTTTCTAATCAACTTTGATCTTTAAAAATTTAAATACAATGTCAATCATCATCTTCTCTCTTCTTGATTACTCTTCTATTGTGCTTGCACCTTTCTGTTTTTTAATTCTTTCACACTCGGTGACCTCTTGTGCTTTAGTGGCTTTACTGCCTTGCATGGGGGTGAATTTGATTAAAAAAATAACATACACATACTTTTGAATCTTAAACTGATTTGTATTAAACTGAATTATTTCATCAAATTCAAAATATTTTACTTTCTCATCAGTTGTTTGATAAATGTCAATATTTAGCTGATGATAAGCGCAAATCACTTTTTAATTGTCAAGAAAAAAAATGAAAAGAAATTCAATATAGAGAAGAAGGGAATGAAAAAGTGATATTGTATGTTAATCTCATAGACACCACTTTGGAGTTAGAGGGCCATGGCCTCATCGTACCAGCTGTGGTTTCTATAGCAAGCAGGCTTTTATGAGGTAGAATTGCTAGCCCTATATCCAATTAGTTTTGAATCCAGGGTTGTTGTCCTCCAAGACTGGTTGCCAACCTAAGCTAGAGAGCCCACTCTGTCATGCTATTTAACCCATAGCTGGGGAAAAAAGATGGAGTCATACCTTTTCAAGTGTATTTGTATGAAAATGAACACAACATCCTTTTATTATTATTACTATTAATCACCTAATACAAGGCCCAAGAGCCACTCAAGAATGTAAATGGTGAAGGAAAGGAGAGGTAGGATAGATACTAATTAACCCTACACTTGAAGCGGTTAAGATTGCATCCACTCAGGAGCTGAATTTGAAGCCCACTTTCTACACTGATAACTGCTACACTACCTGCACATTCAAAAATTAATATAAACTCCAAGAATTTCAATAAGTCATAAAACTGGGAAAATCCTGCCTTAATTTTAACAGTTAAAAATTAATTATTATTTTGTTTTCTGAACAAAGTTTGCAGGTTGACACTTTTTTTTCTTGGAGATAAACACAGCCACAATATGAAGAAATCATTCAAGAATCTGTAGGGTGACTCATCCATTGAAACATCAGAAACAATTTAAAGAGAAAAGTACCTGTAGACACATAATAAACTGAGGAAATCGTTGGATTGGTTTCACCATTAAACCAAATATGGAGAGTCGGTCAGGACTGTTAGTTTCTTTTTGCTACAAGAGTAAAAAAAAAAAAAAAAAAAAAGTAAAGAAAGAATTATTTTTTGTAATTTAGACATAGTAGCTTTTACAATAATTACTTTTCTATAATTGTGTTAAAAGTAATTTTCTTTTAGCTGTAGAGTTGCATAAAACAGTTGAATTATCCACATTCAAATGGAAAAATTAAAAGCGATTATGAGTAAAATTCTGGTTATCAAAATTTAAAATTAATAACTGAAAATGATTAAACAGTGACAATTCATTATTTGTAAATAAAGACAACACGAGATTCTGTATCAATTTTCATGGTGACAAAAAGAAAAAAACATTGATCACTTTATTTAAAGGGAGATAATATTGTTACATAGGAGACTTGTTCTTGTGTCATAGTAATAATTCCATTCAAAGTAGATTCTGAAACGGAAAAGAATTTGCTACCTTAAGAAAATCCCTGAATGATTGTCGTGTTCTCTTCAAATTTTTTATCTCTTCCATTGTGGCTGAGAAATTGTTCACATAAATGCTGTAAGCATCAAAAACCATTGATTTGGAAAACTGCAGAAGAAACATTAAGAAACAAACGTCATTAATTTTGAGATTTATTACAAAATTCAAAAATAGTTTAAAAAATGTGTTATGATGCTTTGAAGAATATTTAGTGGTATTTACAATTCCCTTAGCACTTCGACTGAATGTAATGAACATTTGTTAGGATCTGTTTACCCAGGTTTTTTGTTAATGAGTGTCGAGATTCCAAATATTTAACAACACCACCCCCACTTTTTAATAAAAGATAAACGGTTATTTTCTGAAGGAAAAGTAGAAACAGAATGTCATTTGAAATAACAGTTATAGATTCTTTTCAGGAATATAAAATAACAATAAAATGTTCAAATTTCATTGCAGTGAAGTTCATTTTATCAAGTAATTAAATGTTCTTAGCAATGTGAAATGTGTGGACACACTTACTTTATGATGGTCAGCCTAATGTTTCTACCAGTGTGTGGACAAGACCTTAGTCAGTGGCTGCTGGCTGTCAATCCTTTCCACTGTGTGTGCGTGTATGCATGTATAGATCAAACAGGCCTCCAAAACTGTTTTTGAACCCTGAGCAGAAGTATGCTGCTATTTTCATATCCAAAAGGGGATTCAAAATCTAATTTCACATAGAGGTGTGAACTTTTTGAATACAAGGTTTTCATTAGTTAGAATCTTGCTCATTCTATGTTGTAAACAGAGTATTTTTCTTTCATTGTAATGTCTTTGTTGGAATGTTGATCATCTGTAACTATCTATGTGTTTATTTCCTTTGGATATTTCAATCTTGTTCATTCTATTTTCTACTCAGGATATTCTTCTTTCATTGTAACGTCTTTGTTAGATGTTTCAGAATCCTCTTGGCCATGTTAATAATCTGTAACCATGTCTTCATTTGTCGCATTCTGTAAGGCCATGTTTCATTGTCGGTCTGCAAGGTCATAACTGGGATGGCCTATGGAAAACTCTTCACCCTCCTTAGATCTTTTATTTGATTTGCTTGGCCTACTCTGCTGTTCCTATTTATTTTTATTTTTTTTGCTATCATTGCTACGTTGTAGCCTCTTCCCATCATGTTATCATTGTTATTAGCCCTTTCCAGGCCTCTTCCTCTTTGTACTAATTTAAAAAATAATACATCTGTTAGACAAGAAAAAGGAAAAGAAACCAGTTTTTCACTCACTCATTCAGCTGTCAGAGGTCAGAGTGTAACATTGTGGGTGTAGAATAAAAGATGAATAATTTAAGGTTAAGAATTAAGAAGAGAAAACAACATCTCCCAAGTAATAAAAGTGTTACACAGGTTGTTGGAAATATAGATTGTATTTCTGAAATTCAATATAATTGACAAAGGCCAGTTGATAATAAGTCCTGCCTAAAAATATTGATAAAAATAAAAGAGGATGTAGTAAAATCTTTTCATTGGCTTTTGAATTGACTCATCAGGAACAAACAAGGTGAGATTTCTGGGTAAAAAAAAAAACACTTTCTCCAAATTTTCTTGTGTGACGTTTTTAACTTAGTAGCTGATAATAGCTTTTTAAAAAAGAAAATTGATAAGCAGTACAGGGATATAGCAATAGAGCAGTGAAAGTTTTATGACATTTCATCTGTGAGGAAAGAGTCAGCTGACAATCTCATGCTCTGCAATAAAAAAGAAAAGAAGTAGGAAGTTTTATAACTTTTTCTTTGGTCCATGAACTGATAACTCTAGAATTCTGAATTGGGCCCTTTATTTAATCTATGGTGGGTAGACTGTTCTTGTTCCACTGCTCATGTCTAGGGATATCTCTTCTAGTTATTATTTTCATTTCCCCGTAAGTTACCCAGATTGTTATACACCTTCGGAAAGGTTGGAGGGCACAATGGTCATCATGTTGCAATAACAACAACAAAGATGAGGTCAATAGTCCAAATAAAAATTGTGTAAATAATAACTCCTCATCCCAGAAATTCTGACAGAAATGATCTCATTTCTTGTCAATGCACTTAATTCAGTGGTGGATATGTAGGCACATCAAAATGTCTGTAGCTTAATGATAAAAAAAAAATATTTTATACAAAAAATATTTTTCTTTTATTGTTAATGCACTTAATTCAATGACAAATATTAATCACACAGGCCATACATCGTACAGACTTATTGATGTACCCTTGTATATGATCAAAACTTGAGTAGCCTATTAGGTTGGTGCAAAAATAATATCGTTTTCTCACATAGTAACATATGCGAGAAAACAACATTATTTTTGCACCAACCTAATATTTCACTAAACAACATTCATCTAACATTTGTCTACTATTCACCCAGTCCTTGAATATTGCTGTCACATATGGTCTGCTGTTCTGTTATTATTTAGAGATTCCTGATAAAATACAAAGAATCTGCAATGTTATTGGTCCTAACCTGGCATCTCAGCTTCTGTTAACTTTCTCACTGCTGTAATGTAACTTCCCTGTGTTTTTTTTATAAATATTTTCATAGTAATTGTTCTGATGAACTTTTCTTTTTGGTACTTAGATTTCATGAATTTAAGTGCAGCACTAGATTGGCAGCAAGGTCTCATCGGTTTGCAGTTGAAATGTCTAGATGTAACCATAAGTTCTATGTTAACAGTTTCTGCTCTCATTTGTGGAAGTCTCATCTGGCTTCTTGTTTTCTGTTCAACTTTGATCATCAAAAGTTTAAATGCAATGTCAATCATTATCTTTTGTCTTTTTAGTTCCTGTTTCTTTATTGTTCTCTTTTCTTAATAATGTTTGCTTTCTCTCATATTTGCTTTATTGCCTTCTTTGGGGGAAAAAAAAAACAAACAAAACAAAACAAAAAAACCCAAAACATAAAAAATATTAACTTAAATAAACAATCATTGATTACAATCTGAGAAACATTTGCATGGAAAAATTCTCCAAATATATTCGAGTATCTTTTTTTCTTTGATAAAACTTCTTTTTGTATTGAAAATGACTATGGAGAGTAAGGATGCAGAATAAGAAGAGAGAGAAGAAAAAGAAGAGAGCAATCATGCTTCCTGGTCAACTTACAGATGCCATGAAAATATCGCCTATTTTTTCATTTTCATCCCAACAGTTGACTCGTTCAGCAAGTTCAATCTGGAACATGTGATGATAGTTGAGGATTTCTCTGAGTTTTTTCAGTGAATTCCGAATTTTCAACTTTTGTACACCGATCATTTCTAAAATGGGGCATTCATAATCCTAAAGACAATTCAGAAAAGAGAAGAAATTTTAAGAAAATGGATAGGTAATAAACTTATCACACACACACACACTATATATATATATATATATATATGTGTATGTATGTATGTATGTATGTATGTGTGTGTGTATGTATATATATATATAAATAAAAAGTATTTATTGTATTAGGACAGCAGATCATTATTCAAACGTATATTGTTAAATATAACAGACAACATATGTCTATTATGTTTGATCAGGAGCCATTCTAAGCTTCATATAGTTGCTTTAATTTCGGGAGAAAATAAAGACAAAAATTGTCCAACATTTGGTTATTTTTTTATTATGCTGTTCCTTGATCTAAGCTTTCAGCTCACATGAGCCATTTTCACAGTGGTTATATGGACATTTAAACAAAGATATTCACCATCAAAGATGATATTCTGTTATGTTGGCATAAAAGATTGCTATGTGATGATAACAGTTGTGGAATAGGAAATGCAGGTCATAAATTCATGATGCAGTTCTATGACGTTGTACCACGTGAAAGACTGAAATATTAACAACAGAACCATATGTCTAGATGCAATGCAATGTGTTGTGACTGGTTTGAAATATAATTTTGTCTAGTGTGGGTTGCTTTGTTTTAATGTAGATGGCCTCCAGTATCTGAAGGTTCTTTTCATGGCTTGTGATCAAACATAATTTGTTTTCTGTTATATTAAATATATATTTGAATAATGATCTTCTGCCCCAATACACTAAACATATATATATATATATATGCAAAAATTTTCATTGCTAGAACAGATAAATTCAAAATTTTGAAATAATTATAACAGTCCATTTGCATATTTTTTTTTAAAAATCACCATTACAATGAAATGCAGATTTTATTGTCGTTATAAAGATACAATAAGTTTGTTTTTGTAATTCATCTCTGAAGATGATCATAGAAAAAGTTGAAAGTACTTTGGTTAACAAAAACTACAGTGTCTTCCTTGATGAATTTCACCTTAACATCAAGAAACTGATTAGAGAACTAGAAAGGATTGGTATAAAAATGAGTAGACACAATATACCAATATTATTCAATGAAACATGTTTGAATGAAGATATGCTGCTTAAATATACATTATATATATATATATATATTTTAAAGAAAAACAGACCACTTTAAGGTTCCATTATAATAATTTATTTCACCAGAGCCCTTTAAAAGGATGCCGGATCATCAGATATCACTTCCAAAAACGTTTCATTTTTTTGGAAGTGCTATCTGATGATCCAGCGTCCTTTAAAAGGGCTCTGGTGAAATAAATTATTATAATGGTACCATAAAGTGGTCTGTTTTTCTTTAAAATATTAGCTCTGGATTTACATTGAGCTCTCAGGATTTCATCCTCCTTGGGATTACCCATACGGATTGCCAAGTTTTTTATAACTTATATATATATATATATAAAACAAACAGAATCATATATTAAAATTTTGATATCCATCCCTTACATGTGTAATTTAAAAATTTTGTTAAAATTTTTAATTTCCTTTAAATTTAGCCATTAGAAAAAATCAAAATGGCTGAATAATTGAGTGGATTTCACAATAAAAGGAAATCATTTAAGAGCCATCAATATTTTGACCAGGGTCATCTGGTCAAACTGTTTTTATTTTGAAATGATGCCTAAGGTGTACAAACAAAATTAATGGCACACACACACACACGCAAATGATTCTGGTGCCACTTGAGTTATTAAAGTATTTATGAAACAAGCAAAGTGTGAATCTATCATCTCAACATTCATATTCCTCATTTTTTCAGCTCTCTTTCTTATCATATCCAAAGATTCAGTATACAATAACCAATATTCACATGCCTTAGAGCATATTTAATGAAACAACTTCACAAAGGGAATCTACCAAGAAAGATAAAAGATTATTTTAGTCCTTGTCTCTCACCTGTATGATACGCTGTAAACTTTCAATGTAAGATTTCTCGCTTAAAATGATACATTCGACAACACATCGTCTTTTGAGCTGAAAAAGGGAACAAATAGGTTTATCTTTAAAACATTCATCTTTCAACCCCAAAATTTGCTGGCGGGTATTAAATTCAAATGTGACTTTTTTTGTGACATGGTTCAGAGGCAAGATTTCTGTCCCAAGTCAAATTTGGTAATTTAAGTTCTGAAATACAAACTTTCATTTTTTTTTATTTTAACAAAATACAAAACATATTAAATTTTAATGGCGTTCTTGTAAAAATAATAAACTTACTTCTTTAAAGTGAAAAATACACAATTATTATTATTTATTATTATTATGCTCCTTTGGCACAACATGTTCAATTCTGGTATTAGGTTTGTTTTCAGTTCACCTTTTGTGATTTAACTTTTGTCACTCTGTATGTGACTTCATTTGCTATACAAAAAGTCTATCCTGCCACTGAAGGTGATTCTGATCCCTGGACAATAGTGTGTTTGAATTTTATAGTTGTGTTGTCATATCCTTCTATGGCAACAGAAAACATCTTTGAGTGAAATTAACAACAACAATATTGTAATTGAGAGACTTTGAAAAAGAATGCAGTGGAAAGAGAAGCAATTCAGAGGGTTAAAGGTTAAGAAAATAAACTGGTCATTTCTTCTTTTCGTCAACAGTCTATCTCCAATTATTTTTTTTAAGTATCCTTGCTGTTCCGATGAAAAAGCATGTTTTTGTAATGGCTTAATTTCCAAATCTCAATTAACAAAATTGTCAGCTCTGTTTTGTGTTTGAATGTGCAGTAGCCATGGTTCACTGTAACCATTACCATCATCTCTTTCAGAGGGAATTGTGTAGCAGAACTCTTGCCTCATTCAGAATTGCATGCAATCTCTGCTAGAGAGTCCTAGAAAATGCAAATACAAATAGCAGCTCTACATAGTCTAAAACAAATTAGAAAACAAAATTGGATCCCACAGGTTTAGGAAAATTACAGAGATATCTCAACCTCCACTTGGGAAATGTTCAGAATTATCAAAAGCCTGGATTCTACAAAGGCTACAGGTCTGGATGAAATCTCTGTGATTGTTATCAAGAACCTTAGCCTAGAACTATCTTCAATTTTGTCAAAGCTGGTTACTGCTACCTGAAGGAGAAATCCTTCCAAAGTTCATTGAAAGTGCCAAGTGTATGCTCCATTTACAAGAATATGGATGAGCACTCATCTCCATTGCAATATCAGCCCAGCAGACTCCTTAGAATCATCAGGAAACTTTTTGAAGTTATCATAAACAAAAAAGTTGTTGACCGCTCCAACAGAAACAACTGCCTGGGTGACAAACAGTATGATTTTCAGTCCTCTAAGTCCAACGCCTTAAATATCATCACACACAGAATCATCAAAATCATTCTGTTTTATATAAACAATCAGCTTAAGAACATTCTCATATCTTTTGTAAATATATGTGAAGATAATACCATGATGTATGGGTGCACTTTCAAAATTCTAGATGACCAGAGCCTGGCAGCTGATGTCTACTATGACCTAACTCTTGACTTGGGGGGGGGGGAACTGACACCTATCATTTAATACAGAATTTCCCAACCTGGCTGATTTTGCCCACTGGTGGGCGATTTCAACTATTGGGTGTGTGATGAGCAACTGAACAGAAAATGGTGGCTGAGATAGGATCTTGAGTATTAAAAAGGTATTTCAACATATGTTGTGTGAAAAAAATATTCAATGGAGATACATGCAAAGAACTTGTATAAGAAAATGTAACAAGTGGAGGCTAAAGGGTGATTTCAACTGTTGGGTGTGTGATGAGCAACTGAACAGAAAATGGTGGGTGAGATAGGATGATATACCTTGCCCAATGGTGACTTGGAACAGTGTAAAGCAGGAATATTAAAATTTCAAAACTGAATGGGATTTTCACAGATCTATTTCCCCATTTTTTAGTTCTGATGAATCTGTGCACCTGAGACTGATTTATTGACTGATTCATTTATTTTTTATGGCTTATCAACCTTTAGCAGGTTTTTAAAGCCTGAAAATATTTTTACATTGTAAAAATTTTTTGGAGATGATAATGATTTAGCGATAAAAGTTTTACTAATTAACCCATAGCTGGGAGGAGAAGAGGTTGATTCATGCCATTTCCAAGGGTATTGGCGTGTAAGTAAATATAATGAACTCAACTGGAATTGGAACTCAGCTCTCTGATTAACAATTCCAAGACATTATCAATTATACCACAGACGCACACACATCCAAGCTTAAAGTTACCCATGATTGTACAGAAGCCAGTGTTTCAATGTAAGCACCTGAGAGATAGATATATTCCACTGTTTATATACACAAATATTTATAGATATTTATGTATACCTAGGCATACACAAATTGTGTGTATGTGTGTCTGCTTTGGGTTTTATTTTCCAGCCTGCACTACAAAAACAGAGAGAGAGAGAGAGTGAATGAGACTTTCCAACCTTCCCTCATGGATTGTTCACCTGAAAGTCATAGAATGAACTGACTGAAACATCATTTTAACAGTTTTGATCTATTCTATGACATTTTTCAAATATAGAAATCATAAAGAAATAAATGTGTACTGAGTTTTAGCAACTCCCGAAATAGAAACATGATAATATTTATAAAATCTAATCTTCAAGAACCAAATTAGTTATAACCAAACATGTAGAGCAGGCCTGTCCAAAGTCCAGCCCAGGGGACAATTACAGCCTGTGGTCAAATTTCATATGCCCTCCCCACGATCCTATGTCATAGAATGCATCACTTTAAGCCCACCATTATTGTCAATCAGAGTAAGAAATGTAATTTCATGTTTTACCAAAAGATGGCATCAGCACTGTGTGGCTGCAGTGTGACCCTGACCATAACCTCTTCCAGCCAATTTCTAAAATCACTGCCTTTGAACCAGACCTGGCCTACATACTGTAGTCCAGATTTCAGTATCACTCTTTGCATTAGTGCAGGTAAGTTATTTGTTTTGGTCATCTGAGATGAATAAATTCTAAACTCATAGTGAATTAAATTTGTTTTGTACATTATTTACATTATTCGGACTATAGTCCACAGCTTTACAGCCGAAACGTTGTAATAAATATGGTGACAAAAATGAGGACAATAGTCCGAATAATGTAAATAGTGTACATAATACCTCATCTCAGAAATATAGACAGATACTGAAAGGCCGAAATGTTGTAATAAATATGGCGACAAAGATGAGGACAATAGTCCGAATAATGTAAATAATATACATAATACCTCATCTCAGAAATATAGACAAATTTGTTTTGTGTTGCTCAAAATACGTTGTAAATATATTTGGACACTTGGGCTTTTGTTACTTTGTTTTTTATTTTCTTAATAAGAAGAATTTTGACGTTCCTATTAATATGTTTTTAACTTAAAAGTTGAGAGACAACATTAATTACCAATAAAATGTAATGTTTAAGATTAAACTGAGATATAGTTTCCTGGAAGTTCTTTTTTTCTTGGACATATTTTACTTCATCTTAAATGGGCTTCAAATATGAGAGGCTGGGTGATTTTCGTAAGACCTGTTTAAATTTATTTGTCATCCATATAAAGAAATGAAAATATGCCATTTGCAATAAAATTTTCATTGCATTTAATTTTAATGGTTCAAAAATGTCAAACAGAATTGTTGGCCCTCATACATATTGACCAAATCAAATCTAGCACTCTTTGAAAAATGTTTCCATATCCCTGATGTAGAATGTGTGGCAAAGTCAAAAGTATATGCAATGTATACATGGGAAGTGGAGGGTAAATGGCTACATTTTTGTTGCTCACTGAAAATATCGATTTTTCTTCTTGGACTATTCTCATTCATTCCACTAACAGAAGAGAATGGTACTACATTATATTTCATATAAATTTCCTGATTATTCCAGACCAATATTCTTCATCAGGAACCAATTTCAATACAACCAACTTCTCATTCCTCACATAATGCATCATTATTAGCTCTTCTTACTCTACCACAAAATAAATGTATAAAATTTAACCAAACTTACCACCTCCCACTTGAACCAAGGATAAACATTGCCACCATCCTTTCAACCTCAAAGAATGAGCTGAAAGTTTTGGGGCACTAGCACAAAGGTAAGAATTTTTCTTCCTCCAGTCTTGGATTAAATACTATGGTAGACTTATCTCTCTTACTTTGTATGGCAACCAGTCTAGGAGGAGGAGGAAAGACTGAATTCAAAACCAGCCTGAAGAGGGATAGGTTCTGCCAAGTTAATTTGTTCTAGACACATTCACTGCTGCTATAGTTGCAGTACATATGATGTTCATATGATCTTAAAGGAATATATGCATGATCAGATATATATATATATATATATATATATATATATATATATATAGTCTTGGAGGAAAGATGCATGACAAAGTGGAAAATATTTTCCTGTATCACATTTCATCCACTGTTAGGACTTCATCAGATTAGGTTTGTTTATGTTGGTGCCACTACACCTGCACACAAATGAGAGACACTGGAAATTTAAAATTTAGAAAAAATTTTTTTTTTTTTTTAAATTTGTTTTGGGTCAGTAATCTAACCAATTTCTTTGAGATGCTTTTTTCTTTTGGTTTCCATCATCGTTGTTATTAAATATACCATAATGTGATAGCAAGATCTGCTAAGAATGGTGAAACTGTGTAAGAATAGTCTGAAAATTGTAATGATGAATGAAAATGACAGTCACCATTCGGTACTGATCCCTATGTCCACAATATAATATATATATTAGGTTGGTGCAAAATAATGACGGTTTTTGACGTATTTTTTTAACGTTAAAAACCGTCATTATTTTTGCATCAACCTAATATAATCTTCCTCTCCAAACATTTATTTCTCCCATCTGGCCTTGTTCCAGATTTAACAGGTTTTTGTAAATGTGAAGCTATAAACATTAAATCACAGTTTAGTTTAAATATGGCTAAAAAGAACAAATTCTTATCAATTCAAATGTAATTAAATGGACACTTGTAACAATATAACATTCACTGCATGTGTGTTCATGTGACATAAAATTCATATATTTTAGTGTTGGGAGCAGGTTGCGTAACAAAATATCTTATATGCTTGCAGGTCAGTGCAACTTTATACTGATGCCCTTCCCTTCAGCTGGTGGGATCTAATGACACCCCCACACTCCTCAATAAGTCTGAGAAAACTTGTTTAGTAAGTGCAGACATTCTTAAAGGTTAGTAAAATCACCAAAATTGCATTTGTATACAAAAATAAATTTTGACGGTTTTTCTGCATGAATGCACCTCCTTTGACAGAATATAAATTCTTTTAATTTCTCTGGAAAACATTTTAAAATGAATATTGCTTCTTATTTGCTTAACCTATGTAAACTTTTATTTCATGGATGGAAACATCAGTTTATTAAAGATTAGAAACATTTATGAGAGAGAGAGAGAGAGAGAGACAAAGAAATCAACACTGCATGGTGACTGTCAGTTTCAAGCCTTAAGTAATCATCAGACTGTGTGTATATATCCACAAATGATTTATCTCTAATATTGTGCACTCTTCTTCCAATACACACAACAGGTCCACACTTAATACTTAGAAAGTGAAATGATAACCTAAGTTGAATGATATAAGCAAAAGTTTCTATGGTATATTTCTGGTCACAAATGACACTTTTTCTCTGTTTTTTACCTCATGTCATCAGGGATGCAGTTGCATTTTGAGCCATTCTTGCAACAGTGATAAATCAAGGAATAAATATTTGCAAAGCAAAAGTTGTAAGGTGCATCACCTACCAACCACTCAATTCAGAATTAAACAATAACAAATTCTGTGTGGCCTACAAGCTGCAGAAGTTGCTGACCACTTTCATATGCCATCATTTGTTGTCATGTGTTTCTAAGATTAGTGGACACAAAGTTTTACTTTACAGGATTTGATTTTCAATTTTTATTTATATTTTTTAATCATTTCACACCATGAAAAGTGATAAAGCCACTAGGCTGCAGGGGCTTACTGGGAATGGAAGAGAATGAGAAGGGTTTCAGTGAGGAGAAGTGAGGAAAAAGGACAGTAAAAGAACAGGGTTGAGGAATCCAGAAGATGAGGATTGATATTGTATTTACATTTTTGAAGATTGTAGGTGGCAGGGAAGCAAGAAATTGGAACAACAGGTGAGAAGTGTGAGAAAAGAGACCATTAGAATAGAACAGACAGTTGCATCTCGGTAGTTTAGCAATAAAAAGGTGAGGCCTAGTTGCCAATCTAGTCGTATGCTTAAATTCATGCAGTCAAAGCAACAGGGAAGAAAGCTTGTCAGAACAGTTGCCATGAAAATACTTGTAGAAAAGACAGGGAAGCTACGTCACATCAGTGAGAAAGTCAGGATCGATTACCTTAGTGACTCCATTTTGAATTTTGTCAAGAATCTTGAGATATCTAAAGAAGAATCTGCAATGTTATTGGTCCTGACCTAGCATCTTGGTTTCAGTCAATTTCCCACCACCATAATGTAGCTTCCCTGTACTTTTTCTATAAATATTTTCATGGTATTTGTTCTGATCAACTTTGGTGCTTAGACTTTATAAATTTAAGCACAGTACTAGATTGGCAGTTAGGTCTCATGGGTAAATGTAATTAAATTCTATGCTAACGGTTTCTTTAAAAAAATATAGTAGGGGATACAGACCAGATATGGTAGTGGTATTCAGTGCATAGACACAAATGGTAGAGTTATAAATGTGCAAGATGAATTATAACAAGAAAAGCTGCCTGGCACAAAACTGTGAACCAACTTTCCTAAAAGTAAACCTAACAACTGATTCAACAATTGTCAATATAGTTACAGCATTTCATATCAGTGGGAAAACATAGGACGAAGAAGGTTCAAAGTGTTGCGCTCCTGGATTTTAGCATCAGACATGTTGATGGCAAGCAAAAAAAATTTGATTAAATGAAGGCATTTTTGTTTTGGAGACATAAAAATTTACAAGACATTCCTTGCCCCAGTTAACCACTGATTGGAGATTCTTTTTGAGAGTTCTTGGTAATTTTACTTTGTCACACCTATCAAATATTTACATCAAGCACTTTGATTACCACCTGCACTTGTTATATAAAATAACAGTTAGAATCTCTACTATTAATATTATTAATACTATTAACAATAAATATACAGATTTTCCTCACTGTTGAGGAAAATATGTATATTTATTATTAATAGTAGAAAGTTTAGCTCTGCTGAGCACTTTTATTATCAGTGTGGAAAATATGTATATTTATTATTTATAGTAGAAAGTTTAGCTCTGCTATTTTACATTGAGCACTTTTATTATCAGTGTGGAAAATATGAGTTGTTCCAATTGTAAGCACTCTGAACTTGCAAGGAAATATTTAACCACCACTGATTTTTCATCTGATAAATTTTGTGCTGCATCAAGGATTTAGCATTTTTGAAGAATTTAAGAAATGAAGCATAATGCTTGTCTGAAAAGTTTTCAATATAAAAGACAGAGGATTTGTAGTTATAGACAATGTGGAAATAGGAATCAACTTTGTATCGTGACAATTTTTGACACACACACATTAATATATATATATATATATATAAAGTGAACTTTAAAGTCAACACTTTAAGGTGACAGGCTGTTTCATCCATCTAGCATAAAACAGCCTGTCGCCTCTAAGTGTTGACTTCAATGTTCACTTTTATATTTACACATGCTCTATCTCTAATATTGAGCACTTTATCCCATAAATATAGCATACCTTAAGAGTACATTTCTTTATATATATATATATATATATATATATATATATATATAACAATGCACAGTCTGTAATTAAACAGTGCTTAATTTTAAATTAATAGAGGTTTATATATATATATATTTATATATATATATATATATATATATATATATATATATATATATATATATAGATAAGTGATTTATATGTATATATTATTTATATATTATTGATGTACAGTACTTATTAGAAAGCACTCAGTATCAGTGATAAAGCTAATATACTTACTTGTATAGATGTGAGTTTATAAGCCTAGCTTTCACACTTTTGTGATTCTCTGAAAATTTTTTCTGAGGATTACAAAAGAATGAAACCTAGGATTACAAACTCATATATATATATATATATATATATTGAGAGAGAGAGAGAGTTGTATAACAGTAATCAGCATAGAAATCAAGTTCAAATCCCAGATTATTATTTATTACAATGAACCCCGCACCCCTCCAAAAAAATATCAAGAACTCACTTCTCCCTGTCTCATCATTATCATGCCTTTATCTTTGTTGTTTGAGAATAGAATGGATGAACACTTGGGCAAACGACTTGTCCATAATTTTCTATCTGCCCAGGCAGTAGCAGCAAAAAGCTGTTACCCCCATTGTCAACCTTGTTAAGGAATAATCATAAAAAAATGATTACTTTGCTAAATTTTAATAATTTCTTTTTTTACTAAATTTATTACAAAACTTTTGCAATGAAGGTCGCAACAGTTTTCTGAGAAGACATTTTTAGCCAGTCAAAAATGGAAGATGGCCTAGCATCATGTTATGCTGCATAAATTTTAATAAACTCATTTTACTTACCAATTCAGAGCATTAACAATTCTAATCTGACACAGAAAATGAGAAGATATTTAGTGGGATTACCTCACTTTGTCTACCAATGGACTTTGCTTAATGAGGCTAGGTAATATGATATCAGTGGTAAAAAATGAAAGGACTCCTATTCTCTTTTTTTTCTTTTGGCTCTGGATATAGTAGGGAAAACATAGAACTTGCTTTTGCTAGAGGAGATTTTTTCCCCATGCAAACCAACTACTTTCACCAAGCCACATGGTGCACATGCACACACACACACACACAATGTTAAAGCACATAAATGATTTCTTCCCTTTTTGAGCTATCTGTATACATGTAAATATAATTTTCTCTTTTGCGAAAGATGTTGTCTTTTTATATATGTATTTAAGAATATTCCAGATTTTATTTTATGCATAAAAATCCTCCACATGTTGAATTTTGCAAGTCTTTGCCCACATCCA
Source organism: Acanthosepion lycidas (assembly GCA_963932145.1). Lineage (NCBI taxonomy): Eukaryota > Metazoa > Mollusca > Cephalopoda > Sepiida > Sepiidae > Acanthosepion > Acanthosepion lycidas. The sequence continues at coordinate 917,043 of OZ010601.1, forward strand.
CACCAAGTGATAACCACATTCATTACAGTACTTAACCCCATCTGCTACAATGCCAAGCTCATGTAACTAAGAGCCAACTACAGCAATTTCAAGATAGCAAGATTTGTCAATATGGCCAGGTGAAAAAGAAAAACCACAGGTGGCTTTGCACAGATGCCCTCTAAGATCATGTTGAATTTGATGGATCTTGGGATTGTGAGCAATAAGAGACATGTCATGCAACTCAACTTATCCCTGCACCTCGGTGTTGATGCCACTGGCTACATCAAGTTGTTGGACATAGGGGTCAACTCATAGATCAAGGATGGGTGCTGGACACATTCTAACAAGTTTGCTTTCTCACATGGCCCACATAATCTGGGGAATGGTTAGCTAAGAATTCTCACAATCATATCACCTTCTAGTTTTAATCTGAACCATTGCGCAACAAAAATCTTAGGTATTGTTGAAAGTGAGAGCAAACAATAGCAAACATAATACCAGGTTCTTGAAAGTAACCACCATAAACATAATACTGAACAAGAACAAAGAACATTTGATCTGGAAATGCTGGTCTCAGAGATGAAGCTAATTTTATTAAATAACCATTTTCTGCTTGAACAAATGTACATTTTTTTGCAAAATATATTGATATTTTTTATCGGATACGTTTGTTTTATTTTAGATTATAACTCATTCACAATTTCCTGATACAACCTATTTTTCTCATAAGATTAGAAATGTAATCAAAATGATTTAAAACATTTCATTTAGAAGTTGACAAGAGTAATAGAAAATGTAGAAATTATTTGTTTTTAAATATAGGACTTAAAAACAAGGATTATATTACTGCAACAGTCACTTCTTTCACAAGACATCCTGTATTAAATATTAGGTTGGTGCAAAAATAATGTCGGTTTTTGACGTATTTTTTAACGTCAAAAACCGACATTATTTTTGCACCAATGTAATAGCATTCAACTGGCAGCATGTCAGACAGTTTGTCTAGACTGCTTCAAGACCTCCATATTAAAGCACAAAGAAACATTTACTTTTCTAAATTTCTTCACATATCATAATTTCTCTAAAGACTAAGTTGGATATTTATTATTTTAAATATTTGTTGGCTTAAACAAATTGAAGCAGAAAGAAAATTATAGAGAACTCAGTGAGGCAAGAACCTCACTAGCAACAGCTTGCAAGATAAATATTGACAACTAATCATTAAATTGTGTTTGTCTCTCAACACTTTTCTCAAGTTTATTTCAAAATGTCTGCCTCTAAAATGAGTTGTCCTGATAAAATTACAAAACCACACAGATCAAATATAAAAAATTGTTTCTCAACAGAATTTCATTTCATCAGTTTTAAGTTTGTCTGGAATTTTCTTTTTTATTACATTGTGTTAGAATAAACTGTGGATATAGTTATCTCCCTTTCTATGTAACTCTCTTAACTGAAAGATTACTTAATAGTCCACTTTCATTTCTGCTGTATGATCAGTTGGTGATTAGTTTTTCTATGTTCTAAACCTCTTGTTCCATTCTTTCTTCCTTTTTTCATCATTATAATATATCAAATTACCACTGCAACAACCCAACAAGCTATGGGTGCAACTCAATACATTTTCATAAAAAATGGTTTTCAAGAAAAATAATTTCTCAAAAGACATAACATTGTGCCAGGTGAACTGAAAATCAACAAAGTGGTGATTGGAGGATTATGTCTCACAAGCGAGGAGAACCTACTGCTTTGAAAATCAACTTCCAAGACCCTTATCTGTGTCTGAATACTAACTCATAGTCCTGATAGGAAATTTGAAACTCTCTCAGCCACTGGGCAGGCTACAAAATCTCAGCTAAATGGAATAAAAACTTGCTTAATTTGGTTTGCATTGACAAGATCAAATCAAAATTCACTGAGTACCTACTTCAATCATAGCCCATCCTGATGGCATCATTTGTCAGGATTTCTTCATCAGATGGGAAAATCCATTCAACTACCCTTGACCTCGTCCACTCACAAAATCTAAAAATCTCAGCTAATTGGACACAATTTCATACTTGTTTCTTTTCTTCACACGTCTTTCAATATTATGTACACTTTAGAATGTACATCGAATACTGTGCTCTTTACAACATTTTGACCATTCACTTCTCTGACCATCATTTGCTGTCCTACAAATGAATTTATTTCTATTTATCCATGGATTTGTAATGGTTTATTTTCCCTTTCTTGAAATAGGAAAAGGTTGAATTTACAATAATTGCTTCTGCCCGATGGCCACTTTAATTGTGCTTGTAATTCTCAAGGCCATATTGCTTCCACCAGCCCTGTCAGGGTTACCAATTGTGGTCAACCTTCTCCAATAAGAGAATCTAATAAAGGAAAATTTAGATGTTTGTTGCTATGTGGGTGATTGATGCTCAAAGATAACAGGAGAGACCGGGGAGGGGCAGGTCAGAATTGGTTGGGGGGTGATGGGTTAAAAAAGTAGGGGAGTTAAAAAAGGTATATCAAACAATCTTTTTTCTTAGCATTATTATTATTATTATTTTCTTCTTCGTCTGAAACGGTCATATTTCTTGGGCACTCAGTGACAAAATTCCTTTGGAATCTGTTGTACTGTGATTAGAAGTAAAAATAAATGCATTGGAAAAAATTGTAATCTGTGTCAGATTCTATTTGAGGTTCTGTATTAGTGCTGCTTTTGACCAACCTCAGGGTAAAATGGAAAACATTGCTGTAAGTGAGGATTGAAACTGGTCCCTATTACAGATTCTGTGGCTGTCATTTTTATGTTTCCAGGTCTTCTATTTACCTATGGATGTTAATAACCAAATTTTTTTACCTTTGACCTTGACTTTTGCTTTCAGAAATTTTGCAAGAAGAGAGGACCAAGTGAAATATATAAGTTTGGCACAAGATTAGATTCATGGAGCACCTAAGAATAATTAAAGCTAAAAACAGAATGAGTATATTACCCTTAACATAAACACACACACATATATATATATATATATATATATATATATGGGAAATTAATGACAAAGTGGAAAAAAATTCCTCATGTGATGTATTTTGTTCTTTAAGATTTCATCAGACTAAAGTAATGTTTATGTTGAATGTTGATGTAATTAAATCACTTTAGTATATAAAAATGTGTATAACATTTTCCCCCACATTATTTATATATATATATATATATATATATATATATATATATATATATATATAAAATGGCAAATGGAGGTGATGGGATACAACCCATAGTCTTAGAGAAATGTACTTCTGAGCTGGCCCCAGTTTTCTCCAGACTACAACTATAGACTCGCTGCTTCCTGCATTCCACCTTGTTGGAAGTCCTCCTCTGTAGTCCTTGTTTTTAAGACTCCCCTATCAGCCTATTAGTCTCCTACTGCTTTTCAGTGAAGTATTCGAGGTTTTAATCAATGTTGAAGTTGTTAAGCATCTTACCTTTCACGACCTACTCTCTTTCAAACAATATGGATTCAATTTTTCCCAGTCTACTGCTAATGTGCTTATGGCCATATGTATATCAAGCTCTTGATAATAAAAGCAAAGTTTGAGCTGTGGCTCTAGATATCTCAAAAGTGTTTAACAGGGTTTGGTATGCTGGTCTTCTACATAAGCTTCAGGGTTATGCCATTACAGGATGATTGATTTAATCTAATCATTCCTATCAAACTGTGAAATGAAGGTCACTCTGAATGAGCTTGCTTCTAGATCCTTTCACATGAATGCAGGTGTTCCCTAAGGCTCTATACTGAGTCATCCACTGTTTCTGATCTTCATCAATGATCTTCTTGATGTCATCAGTTCTCAAGTAGGCATTTATGCTGATGACACTACCATTTACTCCTGTCTCAATAGCAAATCTGTCAAAGCTGATAAAGTTGACCTGGCCACTGCTCTTGAAAAGGACCTCCAATCAGTGGTTAACTGGGGCAGGAAATGGCTCGTAAATTTTAATGTCTCAAAAACTAAACTGCTTTCATTTAACCAACATAGAGAAACTTCCCTGCCTGCTATCAGCACGACTAATGCTCGACTCCAGGATAGCAATTCCTTGTGCCTTCTTGGCCTCATGTTTTCAACTGACTTGAAGTATAACAAATACATTGAATCAATAACTGAATCTACTGCAAGGGAAGTTGGTTGTGTTGTGCCAGAAGGTTTTTCTCATCAGAGTGCATCTTGCACATTTACAAATCTACCACATGTCCATGTATTGAATATTGTTGGCATATCTGGTCTGGTGCTCCTGCTACTGTTCATCTTGAGGTTCTTGACAAAATCTGAAGAAGGCTCTGTAAATGTAATTGATTCTGGCTTAACATCTTGACTGCAGTCACTTTATCACCAATGTGACGTGACTTGCCTCTGCCTTTTCTACAAATATTTTCATGGCAACTGTTCTGATGAGCATTTTTCCCTGGTGCCCTGACTACATGAATTTAAGCATGGTACTAGATTGGCATCTAGGTCTCAACCATTTACTGTTGAAATAGTTAAATGCAACTACCACTTCTACTCTAACAGTTTCTTTGCTGTATTTCCAATGGTGGAACTCCCTTCCACTTGCTTGCTTTCCTGATAACTACAATCTTCAAAAAATTTAAATGCAGTGTCAATTCTGTTGACTTGAACCCTGTTCATCTTTTATCCTTTCCTCAATCCCTCTCCCATACCCAGTCTTTTCTCTCACTTTCAATCTCTGTAACCCTCTGCATACTAGTGGCATACTTCTCTTACTTGGGGTGAAATGAATAATAAAAAGAAAGATAGATATGCATCAATAAGTTTGTAGCCTGATGATGAAAAATACATTTATGTTTGTTTTTCCAGATAATTTCTTTTGTTGTCAATGCACTTTCATATTGATCAGGTATTATACAGCAAGAATTTCAGATCAAATTTGTTGGATTGATGACAACTTGGGGATGTTTCGTATTGTAAACCACCGCCTACAATCTGAAATATATTTCACCTTTAACCCTGCCAACACAAAATTGTTAGGGCATAAAAATCCACCAATCAAATAGATCAAAATTCAGCCAATAATTAGATAAAACTATTCACTTACTGATTCCATCCTTGACTATAGCTTTATATAAAGGGGTGCTGAAAAGTTCTCAGCCCTACCCAATTCCCCAAATCTGACTAAAACATAAAAATTTTGTTTTTAGTTCTTTCTTTGTTGGACAAAAATCTTTTCAGCACCACCTTATATTACAAGCACTCAATTGATGTGTGTAAATAGGAAAAGGATTTTAAAATATATTTTAAAAAATTAAGCACATTGATAACACATAAAAAAACAAAAATAGGAATTAATTTTTAAATAAGACAATTTTTTTTCTTGGTGCTTACTTAATTTTTAATAGAAGTTCCCAGTGTTGTGTGAGGAATAATTTTGTCTAAAGGAAAAGACAAAGAGACAGACACTTCATTTTATTTGTATAGATTATTAAAATGTCTAAGGAAAATAGCCAAAAGCTGATTCACCTCCCATACCATTATGTTTACATGGGAATAAATATTAAGCTTCCATGAGAAATGGTTTTGACCTTATTTTGATCTTTCATGACCTTCAGAGTTGACCTAGATCAATTTGACATAGCCTATATGCTTGCCAAGTTTTATTGAAATCCATCCAGTAGTTTCTGAGGCTATGACAGACAGACAGGCACTTCAATTTATTTGTATAGATTAGTTAGGTATAGAATTCATTTTATTTGTTGATCTTTAATAGGTTGACATTTTTGGCCTGATTTTGCATTTAGACTAAGAAAATGTAGATAAGTGACACCATTTTACAATATAGGCACTGACACACCCAGCCATGTTAAATTTCACTTGTTTTGTTTATCTGTGACAGCTTTCATTTCCTAACCACCTTTCAATCCCATTTGGGAATTGTCAGCCGCTATCATTCTTAGCTTCACGCGCCATTTTGTTTGCAAGGTTTGAGACCAGTTGCATATGATTTTACAGTTGATATCATTATCTTTGTTTTTAAGAATGCAGAAATTGGGTTGGATGTTTGATAACTGGATTTTTGCTTTTCTGAGTTCTTGCTTCATTAAATTCAAAACAAATTTGTTTCTAATTAAAACATCTCAGCTTCCACCAATCGTTACATTTTAGTTTGAGTCATGGCGAACTACAATTGTTTCTCTCATGCACAAATACGAATACTACTGATCTATTTACCACACTGCATGGTATTCCCTGATGTCTGCAGGTAATACCAAAAGGTATTTTAGAAATGTGCCCATGTTAAAAATCTGTATGTTGCAATCCTTAGAACCTGGAAATACAAGTGAAGCTCTATCCATGCTATAACTGTCATGACTTGTTTCATGAATTTAGAAAATCCCCAAGATCATGAGAGGACGGTGTTGGGTATAAAGTTTTCAAGTTACAATTTTCATTTCATTAACAAAGTTTGACATAAGGTCAATTCCACACGAGACAGTGACATAAAAACAATTTTATGAGAGAGAAAAAATGGCTAAGACCAAGATGACCATACTAGATTAAACATCTGCCTTATGATGGTTAGAGAACAGACCAGTCAAAATGGAGAAAATCATTCACAATGATGATAAGAATTCAAAATACATGCTTGTAAGCAATCAATATTTGATTAACAAACACTAATTTAGGTTAGTTTTGAGGAATTATCCTAAGGACAATATTAAATTATTGTCATAATTTTCTGAAGGTGAAGTAAATAAATACTGAAAAAGACAAATATTACTAAAGGTACAAATGATAGGAAGTTGTAGAGAGCCATGATCGCCCAAGTCCAGAAGAGACATGACACATAGAAGAAAATCCTACAGTAATGCCTAATTCTAGAAATAAGTTCTGGTGATTTTTTAAAAAATAACAAAGATTGTATATTGTGTAAAGTGTTTGACTGAAGTAATAAAAGATAATATTTTTAAGGCAAACTTTTATGGGGTTTGATATCAAGAGACAAAACATTGATAAAAATAAATAAAATAAATTTGTTCTCTTCAGGAGACTTGATGGTAAAGAAAAGGGGATGTAATTCTGCAAAATGCAAAGTAAAGATAGGCATATGTGAACAAATTCATTATGTATATCATATATATATTTAAACATATATTGTTAAATATAACAGACAATGAATTTCTATTATGTTTGATCATGTGCTGTTCTAAACTTTGTATGGTGGCTTTAATTTTGGGTGAAAATAAAGACAAAAATATATTCAATATTTGGATATTTTTTTTTATTAAGCTGGCCCTTGATCTAAGCTTTAGGCTCAAATAATCAGTGTGGTTATACGGACATTTAAACATATATATGTCAAAACATATATGTCAAACATGTATAAACATGACCGCAATAAGACAGAGTGAGAAAATGATGGTTTTTCCAATGACACCACTTTTTTAACTACCTTCATTCTTCGGCAATGTTTATTGTTTTAAAAATTGATAATTAGAATTGTAATAAAACTTAGACATATGAGAATGAATTTATACAATTTTATTTGTTTTTGAGAATTGACAACAAAAATAAAAAATTAATAATATTGTCATAGTGAATATGACATTAAATATGAGGACAACAGTCTGCATAGTGTAAATAGTTACAATACCTCATTTCAGAAATACAGACAGATCCTGAAGAAGGCTGGAGCAATAAATGGTTGAAACATTGTGAATATAGCAATAAAAATGTGAACAATAGTCTGAACAATGTAAATAGTATAAACAGTTACAATACCTCATCTTAGAAATATCATATATATATATATATATATATATATATATATATATATATACACACCTCTTGATGAATAGACAGAATGATTACAAAATGGTTCATCTATGAAACTCTAGAACCAAGGTGCTGAATATATCATCAACATCAGCTAAGTGACAAATTTTGTATTAATCATATATATATATATATATATATATATACACACACACACAGTGGCGTGCATAGGTTTGGTGATGCCTGGAGTCAACTCCTTGATTGTATGCCCCTAAGGCTCAAGTAGGGGTAGTGGGGGTCTATAGGTCTTAGTACTGAGAAATGTGAGAATGGAAGACATTTTAAATATGTAAAAACAGATGAAACATGAAATAAACATTTTATTTCAAATTTTAAAAAAATAAATGCCATCCTGATATGCCCCATGTTACTATATACACACATATATATATATATATATATATATATCAGATTATTTCCTTAAACTCTTACTCCTTAAGTTGGACATAAAAGTCATAAGCAGACTAACAAAAAAAATGTGGACAAAGTAAAATTGTGCAGTTTGCTACTTTGTTGGTATTCCATTGGTGAATGTTTAGATATGCTTCATTCTTTCGTATACTAATACCTAATTCCTCAATATCTCAAAGGTAAAAAGAAAATTTCACTCAGTCCTCCTCCTCTAAGTAATGCTTTTTTGTGGAACAGACTCCCACATGGGAGCTTCCCTGAACAAAATCTTAACCTTTTCAAGTCAAAGGCCAATCATTATCTCTCCCCCTTATTTTCATAATCTTCACTTCCTAACATCTTTCATTCATATAACACTTCTCATTCAGTAAACCCCTATTTTGAGTGACTCTCAAAATTTGTATCACATATAAGGTGTAACATTCAAAATATTGCCAAAACACATCAACCAACAGTTTTTCACACATGCATACTTAAATATACAATGTAATGTCTTAATTTCAGGAGATTTCTTTATTTTCCCCCATTTTCAAATTTCACGACTAATTATTCTTTATTAAAAGTTAAAGTGCACCCAAAAGTTTTAGTTATTCTGCAAGTGTGCCTTGAAGTAAAAAAAAGTTGAGAAACCCTTGTTTGAACTGACACCAGGACAATCTGGGTTAAATAGGGTCCCATTTCTGAAACAGTTGAGTTGAAATCTAAACATGGGGTCCTCAAATCAAATCAGAATTAACTTTTTCACATGACAATACTGACTTTCTTGGAAAATAAAAAACACTTTCAATTTTTTTGAGGGAAAATTATTTAACCAATACAAACAATTGAGAACCTGAATTTTCATTTTTAGGTTTTCAAATTTCAAATAACAATTAAATAAAATCAGTGGCTTAAAGACATATTAAAATATTTTAATATTAAATTAAATATTTTAATATTAAATATTTTAATCAACATTCATAAAAGTGAAGAAAAATTTAATAAAAATATCATCAGGAAAATATTTTTAAAAATTCAGCGGCAAAGACAAGTAAATTTATTTGGTGTGCGCAAAAGTCTCCAGAAGTTTTTAATCAATGTATAAAGATAAAATAATAATATTAGCTATTAATATATGTAAAATATAATTTAATGTGTGTTTGTTGGATGTATAATATTATCTGAAACAAAAGTGAAGATGATAAGACAAAGTGATAAAGCTTTTAAACAATGCGTTTCATCAATGTGACATGTGTTAGGTTTGGCTTCTTTAGGTTTTGTAAGGAAAATGCATTAGGATTTTTGAGGATAAGAGGGGTAACGGATTAAATTACCTTATCCAATAACCAGAGACTATAAAGTGTTTTTTTAAATATATATATATATATATATATATATATATATATATATATATATATATATAAATATAAACATTTAGAGGCGACAGTCTGTTTCATGCTATATGCAATCGTCAGGTCTCCCCCTCTAAGTAATATATTTACACACGCTCTATATTTACACATGCTCTATCTCTGATATTGAGCACTTTATCTCATAAATATAGTACATCTTAAGACTATATTTCTTCATATATATATATATATATATATATATATATATATATATATATATATATATATATATATATATATTAGAGCTGTTGACCACTTTGGTGTGGTGTAATAGTTAGCAAGCATATCTCACTAAATCAATTATGACTGAGTAGTAAGATCAGTCATCACTGGATGCTTCATATTTTTGGCCTTGTGCCACGTTTAAGCCATGCTTAGTAAATCACTATCTATTAGAGCTGTTGGGGTCTGTTGGATTTTAAATCGGTCCATTCCAAGTAGATCTGTTTTTTTTCTCTATTAGCTTGTATACCACACTGTGCTTTTATAGTTTTTCCAATGCTTGGCAATATTATTAATGTATGGTCCTGCTCTTAGCTTTATTGTTGAGAGTTGTTAGGATCAGCGCATTCACAATACATTTTCTTCTCACTGAATCCTTTCCTTTCCTGATCAGACTGGCATTTATTAAGATGAAATTGTGATCAGATGTATTATGGAGAAACTACCAATACCAGCACCTTTAAAGTGTTGTTATGCAGCATGTCACTGCAATATTCATATAATCATTTTTTGAGGTTTGGGATATTTTGCCAATGGCAAAACACATAATTCCAAAGTCTTTCCACTTTGTCTCTTTATTACCATAATTTAACATGTATCAAGGTGAACAGAATTTTTACCAATAAAGTTCTTGAATGGAGTAATATTTATTGAATCAGGTAAAGTTTATTTTAATCTTTACAATGCCAACTTGCTACTCTATCTGAAGATACACATCATAAAAATCATCTTTGGCTGCAAAAATAAAATTTCTTTCTGTGTCACAAACAATTTTTTTCAACTTCAAATAAACATTAAAGAAACAAGAAAATTTACCTTGTCTTTTTCTGTGACCTCCACATCTTCCGTCTTCATGTTTATAAATCCAAATCTACTTTGACTCTTTTCCTGGATATCCATTTATCACAAGTGACAAACCAAAATTTTTTATCAACTTTTTGTATCTTGTAAAAGTCTCTTTCAGTGTAACATCCAAAGTCACATTTTCTCAGCCAAATTTGTCTTCCTTGTTTAGGAATCGTAACTTAACATTTATTTTATAAATCCAGTGTATAATGCTTTTTGTTGTCTTACCTCAAGGAGTAAAACTCTCATTTTGTATGACTGATTTGCAAACAAATCCATTTGTTATAGTTAACAAGCACAAGTAATTAAATAATGCACTATATCTTCTTTATTTCCTTGTTCTCTGCAACATTTTTGCAGTTAACATGCATCAGATTCTGTATTGGAATTCATCACAATTGGTAAAATCATGTGACCACAATTTTATGTATCCAGAAAATTATGTTTTTAAGTAAATGGCTGATTGCATGATCTGCACGGAAATCTTCAACGTTGCATAAGATACGAGTGTGATTAGAACAAGTTTTTAAACGTGCTTTTAAATCCATTTTTAGCATTTGGGAAATTACAAAAAACGATTTTATCAAAACAAGTTTAAATATTTTCTGTCTGATACCAGTTGATTAATGAGACACTAGCTGTGTGTAGCTTGAGATGTTAGTCTGGGTACATGTTATATGGATATCACTCAAATGTATGGTTCTGTAATAAAACAAGAAAGAAATGCTAGCAAAAGTCAGAGGGACTTGTCTGAGTGTTTGATACCAAAGAGTCAAGACAGGAAGATGCAGGAAAGGAAGAGGGGTAAAGTTAATTCCCACAGTTAGACTGTCAGGGATGAGAATCTTGGAAAATAAAAAAAGAAAAATAATTAAAAAAAAAAAAAAATTAAAAATATAATTAAAAACATGAGGAGACATGGGTTTGCTACTTAAAAATTTTCATTTAATTCAAAACCATGTAAGTCTTCTGATTTAAAAGCAACAAATATATATCATCAGAAAAAATATTTTCTGTCAGTTATAAAATTATAATATTATACTCTTCTGTAAAAAAAAAATGGTAAATGAATTTAAGAATGGAATTGTTCTGTGAATATATTTTATATACCTGAAAATAATGAAACTGAAAAATTCACCTGAACCAAAAGATATTTTTTTAGTGACCCACCTTTCACAAAACAAAACAAAAAAAAACTTCATCAAAGCTTAAGGATAACAGCAATAAAAACCATTTAAAAATGAATCTGTGCAAATATTTTTATTTTATTAAAAACTGGCCATATTCAATCTTTATTTATAATATTTACACATGGATGATTGACCTAATCTTTGTTGTTGTTGTTCAATCTTTTTTGCAAAGCTAACATACCATTATAAATTGCATGTGGTTACATTGCTATAGAGCAATGGTTAGCAAGCTATATCTCACAGGACATTATGATAATGAGAATAATCCTCACTGAGATCCAAACATTTGTGACCTTGTGTCAAACTAAGCAAAGACATGAGAATAAATTTTATTGCTAGAAAACAGTGCATTAATTTGGGAAGTCCTCAGATTTATTACCTCAAATGATAGATTATGTACTGAGTAACCACCAGAAATTCCATGGTGGCTTCTATTAATAATAACCAAATCAGTTATAGAATTTAGAATTCACAGCATAATTTAATAAGTCTCACTACTTTACCAATTCAATCTTTATTAATTTGAGTTCAATAAATTAAAAAAGATTTATAGCCACCAAGGATAGAAAGGCAAGGAATTGTATTTTATCAAGAATTAGAAAAAAAAAAACATTATAAAAATCTTTGAGTAAAAATACAACTCTTACATTGATACAACGAAACCATCCACAACAAGGATTTTCATTTTTACATTAAAACTTAAAAGTTAAAATACTAAACACAATATTTATTCTTTGAGAAAAATCAACAGATGATAAAAATAATTTTGTTTAATAAACAAATGATATTAAAACATTTTTCATTGACTGAATATAGAAATCATTTTTGGGATGATTTCATAATAATTACTACACCTAATATTTAAAATGAAAAGATTTCAACATTGAATCAAATTCAATTTCAAAATTTCTTTGCTTTATTCATATTATATTTTAAAATTTGATTTTGCTTTCTATTGTTATAAAGACTTAATCATTTTGAATTTATTTACACTCAACTACAATGCATTTTTTAGTTTTCTTTTAGTCATAAAATGATCCATGATGGTTGTTTTCCAAAGGAAAACAATTTTGGAATTGCTTTTTATTTAAAAGCAAAATTATGATTATTGTTGACATTTAAAGAAATACAAAAATAATTAAGCTAAATCACTCTCCCATAACCATATTGATCAAGGCAATAACAGCAAAAAAGCTGTTACTCCAATACTTGACATTGACAGGGATACCAAAAGTGAAAAAGTAAAGGAAAACTAAGAAACATTATCAACACAAAAGATAATTTAAAAAAAAAAAATATCTCAATTTTTTTTTTTTTTTTTTTTTTGATGTTATCTTTTGGGAAATATACAAAGTTATTATGAAAATGAGAAAATAGAAAATGAAGCTGGAGTTTCATCTATTATTTAGCATATACATTTTCATCATCACCAATTTTATGACAGCTTTTGTGAAAAGTAAGTCTTTATAAAGTGTGGTATTCTTTGTCTTTGGGTTGTATAAAGACATGTACAATTTGGTGATAAGTACCTTATATATGCATTATTCTGTCACATAGATTGAACAATTTTCCAGAATAAGAATTTTGAAGACTTCCACAGTGTTCTTGTAATTTGTCCAGATTAAATGGATGATTGATGGTCTATCACTACATCTTTTCATGTTATGACAAATTCTTAAAAAAATTTCTTCTTCAAAAATAGTTTACAGTTTAATTCTTCATTTTTTAAATCTATTAATATTTTATACTTGTAAAAGTTTCTCTTATGAATAGAAAGAGGTTAATTTTCCATCTTAATGATGTTCTGTATAAATTCAATTTCCATGAACATGACAGAATTACTAGCTTTTTTCTGAAAATTCTAAGGTTTCAAATGAATTTTTAAAAATAGAAAATCTTACTTGAAGCATTTATTTTAGTTTTAATTTCAAGCTAATATAATAGATTAAATATAATATTTCCAATCAGCAAAATACTTTGCTGTATTTCAAAAACTAATTTAAATTTACTTTTCTGTAGATTTTTTTTGTTAAATTACCTGATTAACACTCTTTTTAGCCGTCTTTCATCGTAATGTAATTCTTTTTATTAAAAAATCTTCCAAAAATAAAATATACTTTTCTGAAACTTTATTTGAGGAATATTAGCTGATTTAAAGTATAATTAATCTGGTTTAAAACAAATATTATTTGCTTTAAGTTTAAAATATTGCAGAAATGCTTTTTTTTAACCCAACATCTAATGATTTATTGAATTTTAGAAATTTTGGTTTTAAATTTACTATTGTCATTAATCTTATTTTCTGATAATATGTATGGTCACGCATACTTACAAAAAAAATCAGCACATTTATTTTTATACACTAATAAAAAAATTGAAAATTATTTTAAAAATACTGTTGATTGATGAGTTGCATTAATCTTTTCCATCTATGATTAGTAAATATAGTTTTTACTTAATAATAATATAATCTAAATGACTGAAATTAATACATAATTTTAAAACTTAATAAATTTTTCTAATTAAAATTTTAAAAGAATGAAAAAAATTCTTGTAAAATTTTAAAATCTGATTTTTAAAATCATTGAAAAAAAATTCTTTTTTAAGACAATAGTGTACTTAATAAATCTTATTTATAAAAGCAATTAAAAGATTTTCTAATTAAATAATGTAATAGTTTTATTACATTTTTTATTTTATAATTCAGAGCAGATTTTCAGTAAATGGTGTTTCTTTTTGATAAAACAAATTAATGATTTAAATTCTCCAAGGACTTCTGCTTTTAACTAATGTCAATATGAAAACCCTGGAATTTTAATTTCTCATAATTTCATAAAATTAAGCAAGTTGGGGTGAAGATGTAAAAAAAATGTTTTACCAAGATTTTCTAAAAAAAATTTCCAAAATAATTTAATTCATTTGTGAATAGGTCCTGTAAATTTTATTAAAAACTGACAATTATTTGATTTTGTAAGAATTTCCAAATCAATATATTTTTTGCCATAAAAAAGAAGCTAAATTTCTCATACTAATCTTTGGCCTACTGTTGACACAAGAAAAAGTAAGATTTTTAACCAAAATTTAGAATGTGCTATAAAGGATTAAAAAACTTAATAAAATAATCAAAAAAATGCTTTAGTCTTTCCACTTAATAATAACAAACATTTTGATGATAAAACTTTGTTTTTATCAAGTTTGTTTTTTTTTTTCATCTCAGTATGCTCTTTTTTAGAAAATTTTTCTAGATACCTAGCTTAAAGTATCTCAAAATAAAATACAGAAGCTCCTAAAGTGTAAAAATGTATTAAGATTCCAAAATTTAATAAATAAAATAGCATATAAATATTTCAAATGCATGTTAGAAAGCATCACAAAAAGACAGAACAAATATATCTCAAGATGCCAGTCTCCAGAAAAAAAAATGCTAAAATAAAATCTAAAAATAAAATCTAAAAATAAGATTAGAAATTTGCAGACGTGAAGAAAAATGTCAGGTGTAAAAGCTGACAATATAATTTTCAACCAATTGCCATTGGTTTGAGCAAATTCAAAGTCCTCAGGTTTACTTCCTTGAAAATCTAAATAAAAGACTTTGCAACAGGTTGTAGTCAGTCAACTTAAACATGCCAGTGCATCTACCCAAGTCTACACAATTCTATACCAACTGACTACTTTTCTTCAAAGAGAAAATCAAAACAGCTAGAGATCAAAAGACTCATTGACAATCGAGTTTTAATGGTCTTTATCAAAATGTATGAATTCTTCTATATCAGGAAGCATCATCCTAGGTATAACGATAGAATATATTTGGCAGCAAGGCATCTGATCAGGAGGTTTTGAAAAATATGCAACCACTTCTTAATTGCTGCTGTTCCCAGGTTCATCCTGACCCAGGGTAGTAGTACCTATTAGAGTCCTAGCTATGGACAAATAGTTAATCTCCAAACTGGGATCAAAACCCGATGAAAGTATGAAAATAGATTTTTATAGAAAAAATACCAGCAATTCAGTTGACTCTCAACAAAAAACCTTTTACAAATATATGTCAATAAAACCTGATCTACAAATGGATATCTTATAAAGACTACATATTCTATTTATATGAACCTATCCTAAAAATCTTGTTTGCAATTATTGTTTGCAATCTTGTTTGCAACCCATTGAGAGTGATATACCACAAAACAAACTAAACTAAATCAGGAAGTGTGTCCATTTCTACTAACATTTCAAATAATAAAAAGTTTAAAATGAAAAGATATAAAAATCAACTTACATTTTATTGTAAAAATGTAAATAAATTACAGTTTTGAATTTTGTAACAATGGAGAATCTCATCAAAAATGAGGAAAAGACTTTAGGCAACAGAAATCTGGTCCTACAGAAGGATGCTGAGGATACCATGCATCAAACATGTGAGCAGCAACAAAGTTTTAGAAAAAAAGAAACATACTTAACATCAGGCAGAGACAGTTGAAATTTCTGGGACACCTAATGAGGAAGGAGGGCTTGGAAAATCTGATACTCACAGGACAGATTGAAGGAAAGAGGGATAGAGGAAAGCCGTGTATAACATACTTGATGAGCTTAAATAAATGAATGGCAGAACAGAGTTTAGGAGAAATAATGAAAAGACAAAATTTATTAGGAGCTATGAAGGACAGGAAATCGTGGAGAACCATGATCACCTACGTCCTGAAGTGAACATGGCACATAAAGAAGAAGAATGATCGAAAGCTTATTTGTGTCTATTACTAATAACCAATGCTGCTATAAATTACCAAATTTTATGTTGGCCATTAAACAGAGTTACAGGAATACAAGGTGCTAAGAGCTTGGATGTGCAGGTGGTGTAATGGATAATGGCTTGAAATTGTCAATTAGAGAGCAAAGTTCCAATTCCTGTTGGGTCCGTTATATTCACTTATATGTAAATATCATTCGAAAAGGTATGAATCCACCTTTTCTCCTCCCAGCTATGGGTTAATTAGTAAGACATATGTATCACCAACCCATTATTAACTAAAAAAAAAAAAAAAAAAAAAAAAAAAAAAATTCTTATAATCTAAAAATATTTTCTGGCTTTAAATAACTTGCAATAGGTTGATAAGCTGGAATACCAGGTGCCGTAAGCTTGGATGTGCAGTGGTGTAACAGATAATAGCTCAGAATTGTTAAGTGGAAAGCGGAGTTCCAATTCCTATTGGGTCTGTCATATTCATTTATTTGTAAATACCATTGGAAAAGGTATGAATCCTCCTCTTCTTGCTCCAGCTATGGGCTAATTAGTAAAGCTTTTATCACTAAACCATTATTATCTCAAAAAAAACAAAAAAAACATTCTTACAATCTAAAAAAAAGCAATAGAAAATATTTTTTATTTTGTGGGTTTAAATAACTTGCAATGGGGTTGATAAGCTGTAGAAAAAACAAAATTAATATAAACAGGTGTTGTTTCTGTTTTCTTATAGTACTTATAGTAACTTTTTAAAACTTTACTTTTGATTTGACTAAATTTAGATCAAATAGTATTACATTATCCAAAAGGTTTATATTGCTTTTTTTTTCTAGACAACACCAACTAACCTTGCTAGTTATTCATTAATTATAGATTCTAAGAAGTGAGCAAATATAAGTGTGAATTTAAAAACAATAAGTGAAACAGGTCACAAACAAGTGGCTCACCTATTTAGATTCATTTATGTCACACCTTATTGCAAATAATCAAATCTAACTACAGTTGAAAACTTCTATACAAGAGCTACATACATTATTGTTCTCCACTCCTAAAGAGTTCTCACTGATCCATATACTTGCTTGGCATTAAACAGATTCAGTGAAAATGCTTTTTATTTTTTTTAGAATACAATTTAACATTACCTTTGACAAGAGAGAACATTTTGGGGTGAAGAAAGAACAGAAGGAAAAAAAAAACGTGAATTAAAAAAAATTCAGACTGAATATTAAGGTTCAGTGAATAAAGGTCAACATAAATCAAAATGTCAGATTAAATTTTATTTTCAGTTGTAAAGAAGTGCAAGGCCATGTTTAAAAGGAAGACATTCTATTAATGGTCATAATGGTAATATTAGCCATTTCCTTATAAAGAAAAATTCAACATTCACAGACGAAAAGCAGCCAGTGCTATTCGAGTCATATTTTTCTTCACTGGGATAGGATCAAAGTGTAGTATCTGTTGTCCTCATCTCTAAAACTAATATTATCCATTACCTTATAAAAAACACATTTGGTATTCATTAACAGAGCAGTCGTAGCTACTTTCAGTTGAAATTTATAAAATCTTTCTCTTAAAACAGTTTTTCAGGAAAATATGTTTCTCAAATCTTGTAATTCTTATCACTTTTTCCAATTTTGATTTGGAGGGGGTGGGGCTTCTTTCTTAAACTTTTGTTTAAAGCAGGTGGAAACATCACTACCTTGACTATGTCATTAGTTTCTCATCAAGTTCCATGTGCTATCCATTTTAGCTGTTGTTGAAAGTCTTCAAGTGATATGGTTTCTGTTATTTGGTACAGTTCTTTGTGATTCTGCAGTGCCAGTCCACAAAATTCAAAGAAGCATGGTCCTTGCTAAGACCTATGGACTTCATTTGTTCAGTGCCATCTTCAACATTTGACATACAGTTTAGATAATTCTAAAGAAGCTTGGTGCAATGTATGTCATCAATATGAAAGTCTTAATCTGACAAATTATTTCAGAACATGACTCGACTTTTTAATTTAATGTGTTGATTTTGTAGCAATATTGAGAAATGCTTTGTAAAGTTGCAGAAATATGAACTTTCGTAATTGTGTAGGAAGAAAAATTAATAAACATTGAAATAGTAACAATATTATTAAAAGGATAAACATTGAAATAGTAACAAAACTGAATCACTTTTTGTTTTTACTGGTTGTCTACAATCCTATTAACTGTTTTTATTTTTTCAATTCCTCAGTCTTTGACTAGAAGTAAAACTGGTCAGTTGGAACAGAGATTGGAATTTGGGAATTTGGACAGAAGATAATCGACAGATTGGTCAATTAAATTTATTGAGTGCAGATCAGGGTTAGGGTTAGAGCATCAGGGTCAGGAAAAAATTTCAGAGAGTGGATGGTAAAGAAACAGAAAAACCTGTGCCTGACATGGATTTTGTTTGATTAAACTTTAGCCTATGATAAAGAACAGTGCCAGATGGAGGAGACTGCCAGATAGCTCAGTACATCACCAACGCCACCTTCTGGGGGCTAAAGGTGAAATCCAAGCCAAGCCAAAGAAGAGTACCTAAAACAGACTCAGAGATTTTGATTCTTTTCAGTTGGATTCTAAAAGAAAAGAGGCCAGATGAAATGACTAAGGTTGTTGAAGACAAAAAAACAAAAAAAAAAAAAACAATTAGAGAATCTAGGGAGTGTTGATCAAAATAGTCTGGAAATGACTTTTTTTTTTTTTTTTTTAAGCATTTCACCCCAAGCAAGGCGGGAAGCCACTAGGATGCAAGGGGTTACAGAAAATTTAGAGAAAGATCAGATAAGAGTGATAGAAGAAAGGATGAGGGTAGTGGATAGATCAAGGCAACTAGAGATGTCGATTGACATTACACTTGAATAGCTGGAGATTATAGCTCACAGGGAAACAGGAAAAGGGAAGGGAGTTCCACAGGCGAGAGGTGTGAGACATGAAGCTATTAGAGTAGAAGAGATGGCTACATTTAGGAGTTTCGACAGTGAAGGGGTGAGAGTGGGATGCCAGCCTCGTAAGGCGCTGGAACTCATGACGTCTGGGAACCAGCGAATGCAGCTCCTCGGAGCAATTTCCATGAAAGTATTTGTAGAACAGACAGAGGGAGGCGATGGCGCGTCTGTGAGAAAGTGACTGTAGACGAGACGCCAGGGCAGGGCCAACTACATTGCATATCCGCCTCTGGAGCCTATCAAGAACCCCTGAGGCAAACAGATGGGGCACCAGACCATATATGGCAGCAATAAAATGAACAAATTCCCAAAGAGGAAAGCAGTAATCTTAATGATAAAAATACAAATTAATTTTGAGCAGAATTAGATCGTATTAGGTTGGTGCAAAAATAATGTCGTTTTCTCACATATGTTACTATGTGAGAAAACGACATTATTTTTGCACCAACCTAATAGTATAATTCCTTATCCTCTCTTAGTCGTTTATGACATTTAAAAAAGTTATCTGGACAAAACTGGAAAACAAACTATACAAAAACAAAGAAAGGAAAATTTGTAAAATATGATAAAATCTAAAAGACACAGTTGTAAGATATGCATTAAATTAAAATCCAAAAATCTCATGGATGATAAAAAGAAAAATGTAGATAGAGAAAAATATGAAAATTTGAAAATGTTTAGCATTCACTTATATTATTGGGTTCTGGGATTTTTATGAGGAAGAAAAAGTAGAAAAAAATACTTTGGATGAAATTAATTTTAAAAATAAAATTTTTTAAACTGTTTTTCATTTAGAGGAACAATAAAAATAAACATTAAATTTGCAAAGTAAAAAATACTGCTTCCCTCCAAATATGCCTTTCCAGATTCTATCTGCTATCCAAATTATTTTATACCTGATCAAAGTAGAGTAATATGTAGCAGAATTTAAATTTATTTACCCTGATGAGAATTAAATTCTTTCTAATGCTTTATGACATCAACTCATTAGCTACTGCACCATCATATACACTTGTCTGGAAATGTTTTAAAGAAAAACATCTGACTGAATATATTTTAATAAATAATGTGATTTTCATAAAAAAATATGGACATTTTCAGCAAGACGTTTTATAGCCTAAATCTTACCCTTTAAAACCAGTGAAAGATAAGAAAATTTGTATGTATGTGTGTGCGTGTGTGTGTAGACATGCGAGATAAAAAAATGTAGATAAAGTAGAAATCAATGCAATAAAAGTGATCATTTTATAGACTTTATACAACGTAGCATCAAGTAAGAGCCAAATACATGCTATGAATTCAAATAACTAAGAGAAATATTTTTTATTGCACAGAATAAATTATAAACAGAACTTAAATGTCAAAATCTATAATTAAGTACAGTTTGTCTCCTACCACGAATATTTATAGTCAATAACACATGACTGCAGAGACTCAGGATTTATTTTTTTCCTAGAAGAATTTTTATGTATGAAATCATTTAAAAATTATTGTTGCTTACAATTGGAAGAAAATGAAAATAAGAAAAAATAGTTTTAGTCTTTAATACAAAACCTGACCTTTGCAGAGAAGAAAAATGTTGAATATAAAAATAAAAATTGTGAAATGTAAATATATATATATATATATATATATATATATATATATATATATATAGTCATTTACAGATAGACTGTAAGCCATGAATTTCTGCTAATATATATATATATATATATATATATATATATTAGCAGAAATTCATGGCTTACAGAAACAAACACTATGTAGAATATCACAGTGGAAGATGTTCAGTGGTGTAGTTTTCATAAAAGATAGTCACTGTAACATCATTCATTACATGCTAGTACGTACCTCTCAGCTGACTAGACTGTTGATTTAGTTGTCTGACTATAACTAGTAACCGACATCAAGTTGTAGGCATGCTTTTATTTTTTTTTTTAAAAAAAAGAATTTCATCTCCATTAGGTTACAAGATATTTTCTGTTGAATCCAAATGATTTTGATGAACTTTGTCATTTCATTTATATTTTTTTTTGTCTTAAATTTTATCCTAAAGCTGAACAATTAAATGTTGCATTTGAAATATTGGCCATTTGTAGGAAGGTGAATGAATGAATGAAGGGTAACAGTCAAGGTAAGCCTGCTTCTCAGTGGGCTGCTTCTCTGCAGGGTGAATTGTTGGCTAGTTGGTGGGCAGAATGTACAATAAGGATCATTAGAAATGAGGGGTAAGAAAAGAAAATGATGAAAAAAAGGAAATGGTCAGCATTACTGATTCTGGATTCAAAATAGGAAGCTTCTGGTAATCAATAGAAACAAAAAATCAATAAGGATCATTAGAAATGAGGGG
>OZ010601.1:939164-966664 GCA_963932145.1 Acanthosepion lycidas
GGAGATAGACAAGAGAGGGAAAGAGGAGAGAGGGAAAGAGGAGAGAGAGGAGGCGGAGAAGATAGAGAGGAGAAGAGAGAGAGGAGAAGAGAGAGGAGAAAGAGAGAGAGGAGAAAGTAAGAGAAAGAGAGGAGAAAGCAAGAGAAGAGAGTGAGTGAAAGAGAAAGGAAGAGAGTGAGTGAAAGAGAAAGGAAGAAAGAGATGTGATAGCAAGAAAGAGAGAGAAATGTGAAAGTGAGCAAAGGAGAGAAAAGACAGTGAGAGGAGGAGGAGGAGAAAAAGAGGAGAAAGTAAACAAAACAGAAAGTGTGAATGAGAGAGGAAAAAGTGAGAGAGAGAGGAGAAAGTGAGAGAGAGAGAGGAGAAAGTGAGAGAGAGAGAGAGGAGAAAGTGAGAGAGAGAGAGAGGAGAAAGTGAGAGAGAGAGGAGAAAGTGGAGAGAGAGAGGGAGAGAGGAGAAAGTGAGAGAGAGAGGAGAAAACAAGAGGAAAGAGACTGATGTGAAAGTAAGAGAAGGAGAAAAGAGAAAATGATAGAAGGAGAGAAGAGAAAGCAAGAAAAGGTGATAGAAGGAGAGAGAGGAGAAAGTGAAAGAAGTGAGCGAAAGGAGAATAGAGAGAGGAGAAAGCGAAAAGAGAAGAGAAAGCAAGTGGAGGGGAGAGAGAGGAGAAAGCGAGAGGAGGGGAGAGAGAGGACAAAGTGAGTTGAGGAGAAAGTGAGAGGAGAGTGGAGAAGGCAAAAGGAAGAAAGATAGAGGGGAGAAAGCGAAAGAAGAAGGTGAGTGAGAGGAGAAGGTGAGAGAAGGAGAGAGAGCGAGAGGAGAAGGAGAGAGAGAGGAGAAGGAGAGAGAGAGAGGAGAAGGAGAGAGAGAGAGGAGAAGGCGGGAGAAGGCGAGAGAGAGGAGAAGGCGGGAGAAGGCGAGAGAGGGAGAGAGAAGATAAGGCGAGAGAAGGAGCGAGAGGAGAGAGAGAGAGAAGGAGCGAGAGGAGAGAGAGAGAGAAGGAGCGAGAGGAGAGAGAGAGAGAAGGAGCGAGAGGAGAGAGAGAGAGAAGGAGCGAGAGGAGAGAGAGAGAGAGAAAAGAAGGCGAGAGGAGAGAGAGAGAGAAAAGAAGGCGAGAGGAGAGAGAGAGAGGGGAGATGTTGGGAGAAGGAAGAGAGAGGAGAAGTCGGTAGAAGGAAGAGAGAGAGGAGAAAGCAAGAGAAGAAAGAGTTGAAACAGTGAGAGAAGGAAAGTGAGAGACAGTGAGAGAAGGAAAGACAGAGGAGACAGCGAGAGAAGGAAAGACAGAGGAGACAGCAAGAGAAGGAAAGAGAGAGATGAGAAAGCAAGAAAGAGAGGAGAAAGCAAAAAAGAGAGGAGAAAGCAAAAAAGAGAGGAGAAAGCAAAAAAGAGAGGAGAAAGCAAAAAAGAGAGGAGAAAGCAAGAGAAGGAGAGAGAGAGAGTAGAAAGCAAGAGAAGGAAAAAGAGATATGAGAAAGAGGAGAGAGAAAGTGAAAGAGAGAGAAATGAAATTTGGTGAAGAGAGAAAATACAAAATAAAACATGAAGAGGAGGAGAGAAAAATAATGAGACAGAGAGAGAGAAAAAGGTGAGGGAGAGGAAATAGAAGAAAGAGAAGGCAAGGAAACAGGGTAGTAGAGAAAAGAAAATGAAGAAGAGAAAAGAAGACAAGGTAGAGAAAAGAATATAAGGAAGAGGAGAGAGAAAGAAGAGAATAGACGAGGAGGAGAGAGAAAGAAGAGAATAGACGAGGAGGAGAGAGAAAGAAGAGAATAGACGAGGAGGAGAGAGAAAGAAGAGAATAGACGAGGAGGAGAGAGAAAAAGAGAATAGACGAGGAGGAGAGAGAAAGAAGTGAATAGACGAGGAGGAGAGAGAAAAAAGAGAATAGACGAGGAGGAGAGAGAAAAAGAGAATAGACGAGGAGGAGAGAGAAAAAGAGAATAGACAAGGAGGGGAGAGAAAGAAGAGTATAAGGGAGAGGAAAGAGAAAAAGAGTATAAGGGAGAGGAAAGAGAAAAAGAGTATAAGGGAGAGGAAAGAGAAAAAGAGTATAAGGGAGAGGAAAGAGAAAAAGAGTATAAGGGAGAGGAAAGAGAAAAAGAGTATAAGGGAGAGGAAAGAGAAAAAGAGTATAAGGGAGAGGAAAGAGAAAAAGAGTATAAGGGAGAGGAAAGAGAAAAAGAGTATAAGGGAGAGGAGAGACAAAAAGAGTATAAGGGAGAGGAGAGACAAAAAGAGTATAGGGGAGAGGAGAGACAAAAACAGTATAAGGAAGAGGAGAGAGAAAAAGAGTATAAGGGAGAGGAGAGAGAAAAAGAGTATAAGGGAGAGGAGAGAGAAAAAGAGTATAAGGGAGAGGAGAAAGAAAATATAAGGAAGAGGAGAGAGGAAAGATTATAAGGAAGAGGAGCGAGGAAAGAATGTAAGAGAGAGGGAAGAGAGAGAAAATATAAGAGAAAGGAAAAAGAGAGAGAAAAGAATATAAAAGAGGGGAGAGAGATAGAGAAAAGAATATAAAAGAGAGTAGAGAGATAGAAAAGAATATAAAAGAGAGGGGAGAGAGAAATGAATATAAGGGAGAAGAGAGACAGAGAAAAGGATATGAGAGAGGAGAGAACAGAAAGAGTGAGTAGAGAAAGAAGGGAGTGAGTGAGAATGGAAGCAATTGAGGCTGAGAAGAAAATAATAGACAGAGGAAAAGGGAAAAGTGTGAAGGAGGATTACATACATGCAGAGAGAGAGAGAGTGAGAGAGAGATATTCACTTAGGGAGAAGACAAAATTGCCAAGTAAAAAAAAAAATATAAAAATAATCTCCCTGGAGGAACAGAGGTAGGGTTGGGATGGGTGTCTATAAACTGACCTATGTAAATGTCAGTTCTTTCCTGGCTCAGAGGCTGGAGACAGGGTTGACAGGAGAGGAGTGGATAAGCCTGTAGGGAAGATAATCTATGTACGACATTTATTAGTCTGAAAGAAAAAAGAGATCTTAATCACAGACAGGAATCGCAGATGCCCATAACAGTTTTTTATTTCATTTTCTAGGTGAGTCACATTTATGCCTAGTCATATAGATACTTTATCTTATTTCAAGCTAAAAATTATCAGGAACAAGCCTGTCCTTGTGCTGTCTTCACTAGTCAATGATATTCAAAGATATGAAAGTTTGTTATTGCAATATTAAATATTTCTGTATAAAAATCATGAAAAGTAAATTACATTTACCAGCTAAAGTGAATATTGAATTGAGTAAACTTTTGGATTTAGTTTGGTTTGGTTTGTTTTATGGCATATCAACACCTCAATGGGTTATTTAATGCCGACAACATTTTTATTGCTGGTAATATTTTGTTTTGTCAAAAATCTATTTCTGGTAATATTTTTCCTTCAAAAATTATTATTTCTGGTAATAATTTTTTCCAAAAAACTATTACTGGTAATATTTTTTTCCTGTATAACTGGTAATATTTTTTTTCTTAAAAAATTTATTGCTAGAAATAATTTTTTACAAAGTATTTCTGGTATTAAAATCTATTTTTACACTTTCATAGTATTTTGACCCCAGTTTCGGGGTTAACTATTTGCCCATAGCTGGGACCCTAACAGGTGCTACCACCCCGGGTCAGGGCAGACTGGGAACACTATCAATTAAGAGGTGGTTCCGTGCTCCTTAAAACCTCCTGATCAGAGGACTTGCTGCTGGACGTAGTTTATCGTCTTACTCTGGACGCGGATGTAGTTTAATGTCAGACCCAGGACGGTAAACTTTTGAAGAAAGGAAATATTTCTATGATTAAAAAATATTAAAAATTCATATTGATCACTTAAACTTGTTCTTGACCCTGGTCAGATTCGATTCAAATGCATACGTTTATTTTTTAAATTTTAAAAGTTAATTCAAATAAGTAAATAAAAACAAAAAGGAGGAGAAAAAGTTCACTTGCTGACAAGATGAATTTTTTTTTTCTTGATGGTGACTGCTTAACAGTTAGAATTACTGGTGATCAGCCTCCTCCTCTCCATCATATTAGGAAAGTGTAATATTTGGATAATAACTAATAAATTATAATATAAAAATTTTTTTTTTAATCTTTTCACCCCCATGCAAGGCAATTGTGCCACTAAGACACCTGGGGTTACTGACAGTGAAAGAAAATGAGAAAGGCATTTGTAAGCAGAAGGCACAAAAAGAATATGATTCAGGAAGACATCAATTTTTGAAGATCATAGGTGACAAGGAAGAAAGTAGCCAATAAAGACGCCACAGGTAAGAAGTACGAGAGAAGAAACTGTCAGAATAGAACTTACAGTTACATTTAGCAATTTCAACAGTAATACTATAAGATCTTGTTGGCAATCTAGTAGTAGGTTTAAATTCATGCAATCGAGGTACCAAGGCAGAAAGCACATTACCATGAAAACATTTATAGAAAAGACACAGGGTAGCCATGTTATGGCAATGGGGAAGTGATTAAAGCCGAGGTGCCAGGTAAGAACCAATAGCATTACAGATCCTCCTTTAAATTTTGTCAAGAATCTTGGGATATATAGCAGGAGCACCAAACCATATGTGGTAGCAATATTCAATACACGGAAGAATGGTAGATTTATAAATGTGCAAGATGGATTCTGACAAGAAAAATTGTCTGACACAACACAGTGAACCAGCTTTCCTAGCAGTAGATTTAGCAACTGATTCAATATAATCACTCCACTTCATATCCAGTGGAAAACATGATAGACTGAGAAAGCATGATGAATTGTTCTCCAAGAGGTTAGCATCTACCAAGCTGATAGAAGGCAAAAATGGTTATATAATATGACTAAAGATAGCAGTTTTGTTTTGGAGGTGTTAAAATTTACAAGCCATTTCTTGCCCTGCTTAATGACTGACTGAAGAGCATTTTTGGTAGCAGCTGCCAGTTTTACTTTATCGGACTTACTGTTAAGACAAGAGTAAAGAGTTGTATCATCAGCGTAGATACTGACTTGGGAATTGCTGACATCAGGAAGGTTGTTGATGAAGAAAAGATACAAAGTCGATCTAAGGATAGAACCCTGAAGGATGCTTGCATTAATTTGAAAAGAACTTATTATAAACCCCTTTACTTTTAGACTAGTATCCTCAATCTGGTTGTTATACACACATTGATTTGCCTGTTGTGACCTCAGTTTTCATTAGGCATTTATTGAAATCAGTAGACATCTTGGAATTTTAAAGCAAATCTTTTATTCAAATGCTCTGGAGTAGATTGTTTTCATTCTGATTTTTATACTTCAGGGGAGATAACTTGTATAAGTCAATATTTTCCAGTTTATTCACCTCTGTGTTCATTCTTTGTTTCTTCCAATAAAACCAGAGTATATTACTTTTTCTATGCAACTGATTCACAGATTGAACTCAAACCCAGATATGTTTTAACCAATGCATTAATCCACTTAGCCATGTCTCTCATGGATAATCCACTTAGCCGTGCCTCTCATGGATAATCCACTTAGCCGTGCCTCTCATGGATAATCCAATGGTGAAATTCTGAAGGCTTACACCTAATGTCTGTACTCAGGTGGTGGAATCTTTTTTTCTTAATCAAAGGCTTCCAGATGGTATTTATCTCTACCCTAGGTCCACTAAGGAGGTTCTCAGTGCTTAGCCTAACATGTAAACTGATACTTTCAATCGTTTTAAATTCTAGAACCTCAAACTTAATTCTGTAATCAGTTGGTGGGGCTGTATGAATATTCTGGACTCTGGTGTTAGAATTTTTTGGATGTTTTTTAATCTTTTCAGATGTACCCCTTATGGATAGTAGACAGATGGTGGTAGATTTTTATTATTGTCCTCAGAGCTTTCCCTGCTTGTAAAGGCTGATATTATGTTTGCAAGGTAAATTTTTACCTTGAAGTGTGTTTTAGTATGTGTCTGACATTGTCACTTATGAGTTTGTTCTGATGTTATAGGCAGCAGATGATCCCATTTTTTGCATTGTATGGATGGTAGGGATTGAATTTCATTAGAAAGGTTTTGTATATTTTCAAAATAATTTATATAAATGTTCAACTTTGAAAAATGAATGGGTCAGTTTGTTCTTATTCATACTGGCTATCATAAACAATAACAGCCTTAAATGACCCCTTGGCAGTATGGGACCAATGAATGGCCTCTCTTTTGAAAATGCTCGGAGTACAGTAGTCCATGGGATTCAAATCAGAACAGCTCAGTGGTCATATATTGGGAATTATATGATTGTGAAAATTGTTGGCCAGTCACTACACTTATGTCATGTAGGAAGAAGCAGTGCCCAACTGGAATGTATACAGCCATCCCCATGATCCACGGCTTGACAATCTCTATTATAATGATATAGCAGGTGGCACCAACTCTCAGACCCTGCAGGAAGAAGTAGGGGTGGCACAACATGGCCATTTTTGTTCACAACCCCTGGGGCCATCAATGTAGCTTCATGTATATAACCATGGGTATGCAGAGACACTTCCTGTTCACTTGGAGATTTTCAAGAAACTTTTTTGTTCTGTTTGGGTGGCTAATGCCATAAACATTTTCATTTAATATCAGATTGGAAGTTACCATGATACTGCTCTCAATACATTTGAAAAGGAAATGAGAATAGTAAAATTATGTATAACATTATGTTAGGCCATCTTCCATGATCTGTTAAAGATGTTTTCACAAAAAAATTGGCTCTCCCCCTCACTCTATTACATATGGTTGTGTATGTGATGAAATAAGACCAAGAAACTCTAGCTTATCTGAAGCCATGAGGCCATAGTGTCTCGCCTGTCTGGTTGGAGTCGCCATTTGCAATTTAGTCAAAGCACATGCATGGTTCTAGCTCTCTTAAAACTATTGCTAATTTGCTTGTGTGGTTAAAAAACCTGAATAAAAAGTGAGCTGCACAGATAAGCTGCAAATGACACCGAGACTTAAACTTTTTCAAAACTGGGCCCTTAGATTCACCTACTATAGAGCCCAGATTAACACTGTCAGCTAGCCTGAAGATTACACTTAAGCTTGTAACAGACTGTTGTTGCTTGGTGCCTGACTTTATATTTACAATATCTCTATCCCCAATATTGAGTATTTTAACCCATAAATAGAGCATGCCTTAAAACTATATATGTATATATATATATATATATATATATATATATGATAGAAATTATTAGGAGGAATTGATAATTATATTTAAGTAATTCATCGAGTCAGAAAGAAACCTCAACAGAATGCAGAAATCACTGGACGGCTGTTTCCTCCTATATTTCAGACTCATCAGCAGTGTGCATCCACTACCGAGAATTGAAACCCTAACAGTTAGGTTGTCAAGCAAACATCATACCAACTGTTCCACCGGGTCTCTTTCAGACTCAATTAATTACTTAAATATAATTATCAAATCCTTCTAATAATTTCTATCATGTACATCATTGCTTGAACCGGCTTCTAATGCTCTAGAGTGAGCGGCTTGGTGAGAGTAGTCGTGGCTGCAGAGGGCACAGTCCTATGGTTAGAGAGAACTCAGTATGGTTCCACCACGGAATATGTGAGTGAGCGGTGCTATATTGAGTCTGATTTGCAATTTCTTTGTCACCGAGGCCCGGTGGAACAGTTGGTATGATGTTTGCTTGACAACCTAACTGTCAGGGTTTCAATTCTCTGTAGCGGATGTGCACTGCTGATGAGTCCCAAATATAGGACGAAACGGCTTTCTGCATTCTATTAAGGTTTCTTTCTGACTCGATGAATTACTTATATATATATATATATATATATATATTATATTAGCAAGGCACTAAAGCCACAAAGAACAAGTGAATACTGAGGATAAAAGAATTAAAAAGCAAAAACATTACAAAGGACTGAGACCAAAAGAAGAGTAATCAGGAGGACAGTAGATAATGATTGATATTGCATTTAAATTTTTGAAGATCAAAGTTAACTGGAAAGCATGAAGTTAGAAGAGAGTTCCACAAGTAAGAAGTGCAATAGAAGAAACTTCATAAAGTCTAGGCACCAAAGCGAAGAGATCATCTGAACAATTATCACGAAAGTATTTATACAAAAGGCACAGAGAAGTAACTTTATGGTGGTGGGAATGTGACTGAAGCTGAGATTCCAGGTGAGGAACAATAATATTGCTGATTCTTCTTTGAATTTTATCAAAAATCTCTAAATATTTAGCAGGAGTACTGGACCAAATGTGGCAGCAATATTCTAAGCATGGCAAAATGGTAGACATAGATATGTAGGATAGATTCTGGAGAGAAAAATTGTCTAGGATGACACAATGAGCCAACTTTCTTAGCAGATGACCTAGCAATGGATTCAGTATAGCCTTTCCATTTCATCGCATCAGAGAATATTAGTCCCAGAAGGTGCAATGAGTGACTTTCCTGGAGGTTAGCATCAGCTATGCTGATGTAAGGAGAAAGGGGTCTCTCAGATGATTAACAAAGAACAGTTTAGTTTTAGAAGCATTAAAATTAACAAGCTATTTGTGCCCCTGTAGGTTGTTTTTGACATCAGCCGCCAATTTGACCTTATCAAACTGTTTAGACTGACTATTAAGATATAAGTAAATCGTTGTATTATCAGTATATATACCAAGTTGAGAGATGATGCCATCAGGAAGGTTATTAATAAAAATTCAAAACAAAGTGGGACTAAGGATAGAGCCCTGTGGGCATTAGTACAAAAGTTTTTTTAAAACAAAAAAAACAAAAAAAAAAAAACAGATAAAAGGCATTTTGTCTGATCCTTGTCACTGGTCATTTTTGGTTAGTGAGATAAATTCATATCTCTTTGAATTGTTTTGTCTGCATTGAAAGTGGAAATTTTAAACATTTTGAATCTGAAGATGTACATTTTAGATCAAATAAGTTTCCAACTATGACAATAAACATTGATTTAAATTTATTTTGAAGTAATAATTTCTGCAGAGTAAACATAATCGACAAAATCAAAATAAATTCCATCAAAAATTGCAATTAAAAAAATAAAAAATACAAATAAAGAAGCAAAGTTCTTTTTTAAGTTGAAATACAATTTAATCAATTTGTACTTGACTATTTTTTTTTTAATCAGAATCACCCCAAGCAAGGCAGTAAAGCTGCTAAGATAAGTTCTCCACTGCCTAAACCGGGTATTGAACTCACACTCTTTGGGTCTGTCACTGGGTCTAACTAACGCCTTTATCCACTGTGCCATGTGTCCAAGTGGAGAACTTTCAGAGGGAAAATTAGCAGGAGATAACTGATAACTGACATCCATCAAACATGGCATGTGGAACTAGAACAGTCTACCCCAGTGATCAAAATAAAGGGTTCAGTTTGAAATTCCAACCACCTGAAGAAGGCCGAGCGTACAACGGCCGAAACGTTTTGACAAATATGGCGACAAAGATGAGGACAATAGTCCGATTAATGTAAATACTGTTAAATCTAAACCTTTTCTATTTGTTTTCACCCTCAAGAACAGTGGTTTCCAAATGGCGTGTCATGCCTCATAAGTGAAGCTGAAGTGGATAGCAGGTGAGGCGGAATGATTGAAAAACAACCAAAGATTTAGAAACAGTTTTAAAAAATTCATATGCTAAAAATAAACATGATTTCAAAAATTAGAATATTATTATAGATTACTTGTAATTGCATGCATTAGTCCCAGTATAAATAGTTATAAATAATTATTGACAGATTTTATCACTGTGATACTTCTGCATTATATCAAGTATTATGAATGTATTAGGTTGGTGCAAAAATAATTTCGTTTTCTAACATATGTTACTATGTGAGAAAACGAAATTATTTTTGCACCAACCTAATAGTAACTAGGGTCTGCAAATTGGAGGAGAAAGTTATCAATGATAATGTTCTAACTTTGAATCCGC
Source organism: Acanthosepion lycidas (assembly GCA_963932145.1). Lineage (NCBI taxonomy): Eukaryota > Metazoa > Mollusca > Cephalopoda > Sepiida > Sepiidae > Acanthosepion > Acanthosepion lycidas. Next base: position 949,069 of record OZ010601.1, read on the forward strand.
AGTTATCTCCCTTTAATCTTCTCTCTGTTTTTTTAAATTTTAAATGTACTTTTTATCACTTAAAATTTGGTGAGGTGTGAGTAAAGTTTCATTTTGAAAATGCAGACCAAAGAAAAAAGTTTGGGAACCACTGAACTCAAGGGCATTTGTTTTCTTCTAAAAGGTATTTTCAGTTATTTCAAGTTAGCTCAAAAGGAAGATGTTTACTTTTATCCAGAGAAGTTTACATTTAAAAGAATTTTAGCATATTGATGAAAAGAAGCTGGTTTCCATTTTTTGTAGTAAACTCTTCATGAAACTTGTTTTTGACTTCTAATGACAAAAATGGAAATTTCCTATTTTTAAATTTTGTTTTTATCATTTTTTAGAAATTTTAAAGTCATTTTTTGAAAGTGGGCTTCTTTTTGTTTTTATACAGACTGAAAATGATCCCCTAAAAAAGAAAATGCTCAATTATTAATATGTGTGTATGTGTGCATACAATGAGATTCTGAAAATCAAGATTTTTTTCTTAATAAAGTTCTAATGTTTGGTGGTCAATTACCAGATTTTAGGAAGTAGATAAGACTGAGAACTTTTCTGCACACACCCTCATATATTTTCTTGTCTTTGCTGCCTAAAGTATAAATTATCAAAAGTTTAAAAAATTCTATTCAAAATATTTTTATTCATTTAATGTAAAAAAACAAAAATTAAAATAAAGAGTAACACTTACTTGATTACAGGTGAGATCAGTTGGTGCAGGTGGAAGATGTGGGGGCCTAAATTTATCTGGCCTTAGGGTCACCGGGAAGCAGAGACTTTCTTCATCACTATCACTTTGTTCTTTCAAGGTCAAATTTCGTATTTTCCCAATTAGACGAGGAGCCTGAAATGTATAGGAAAACAAACAAAACTTGTAAAGCTGGACTATTGTAAAGTTTATTAAATTTAATTTAATTTAAATTTAATTCATCAGACAGTTTTTTAATTATATAACAAAAACTGTATAAGAATTTGAAAGGTATAGTAAAGGGAGCGAAACCTTTACTATTCAAAGATCAACTTGAACTTGAAACTCTTACAGGACTCTTATTGGGTAACTGCTGTCCAATCAGGACACCTTCTTGAGGCCACGCAGTAAACTTGATCCTGAAATCTTCCTCTTTTGCAACTGACAGCCATAGTCACCATGTATTTATCGGAACTATCCCTTCCAATGTTAATGAATTATAGGAACTGCAAAGACCTTTGTTTCCTTGGACAGACATTCTTCTAACAGTTAAGTCCACAAATATAAATTATATTTGCAGGCCTTCTTTTTAGCTATTGTGTAGAGACTCTTTTCTGTACAACCTGTCAAATTTAACAGAGTCTTTGTGTCATTTCTCTTCTTCAAGCCTGTCATTCTTTGTTGAGCTGCAGCCGGAAAATCTTTATAACTGAACCAATAAAAATATAACCTTTTGAAACTGTAATATGAACCAGACAATCTAACAACCAAGTGTCAAGTCATCACAGCACCAGTAAATTGATAAAAACATGAACTATACTTGAAGAATTCTAATGTGGCATGAATATGGCAAAAATTCCGATATGAAATTGAATAAATTTAATGTCTCTTTGCATACAAAGAGTGCTTAAAAGTTCTCAGCTTAACCAAGAAGAGATAAAAAAAACAAAAAAACAATCTGATGTTAGAAAGTAAGTCAGGTTAAGAATCTTCCTTCATATTTTTGTAAATAATCCAGAACTTTTTGCAGCTGTACAAAGATGGATTGGCAGCAACGATGAAGTTCTGACAGATGTGGATATTGTCATCATTATCTTTGTGTAAAACAAGCATCTACCTGTTGCTTGGACTGTCATATGAAAAATTATTATTACATTAATGTTGTTCCTTTGAGAAACATTGTACCGGCCATTTACTGCTTCTTCTTGTTTGGTTTGTTTGTTTGTTTATTGCCCAGGCAGTTCTGAAATCTTAAGATTTATACAAAATGACAAGGAATAATCAATTGGCAAATCTTGGGGCCCAACAGATTGACTGTTGTGCTTACTACCAGCCATGCCATTTACATAGTAGCAAACCACCTACATTCCCTTTATATTCCATTAGTGAGAAGGAAGTTCCCCTCAAAAAGCTTCTTCCTGTGAACCACTTCTCTGTAGAACAGACTCCCAAGAGAATATTTCCCAAATCACTAAAATCTTACTCTCTACCTTGAGTGGCACCCAGACTTTGTACAGGGTGAACCTTACTGTAAAAAAAAAAAAAAAAAAAAAACTAGAGTAAAAAAAAATTTTTTTAACAAATTTACCTGTGCAAGGTCTGTACTGAGTTTCTTTGGAGGAGGTGGCAAAGGCTTTGTGGCATAATCTTCCTCTTCAGACTCATCAGTAAATGATGAAGAATAAAATTCATCTGACCCCCAACTGGCATCGGAATCATGTGATCCTTGATAATTTATCAGTTGGTATTTGTTATCACATGGCTGCTCGTACGAGCCAATCGTTGCTGAAAAGACACACAAACAATGTTAAACATTACAGCAAAGGAATTTTCGTTTTTTAATTAACATTACTTTCATTCCAAAAAAGAAGTCTGTGAGTATAATGTTTCAGGATATCTTTTCATTGTCGATGATGTTAGATCAAAAGAAGGAAAAATTATGTCCAAGAAAGAATAAGTTGCAAAGAAGAAACCATCAAAGTGTAAGACTGTGTCTCATTGAGAAAAATCAACCATGTTCTTAAAACATTCCGCAAAACTCCTTTATTTCTGAGATGAAGTATTGTAATTATTTACACTCTTTCCATTGTTCAAACTGTTGTACTCATTTTTCTTCATCTGAAGGCATTGATTATGGCATCATTCATTAACTTAAAGAAGACCATCCAGAAGAGTTGCATGACATTCTGAAGTTGTCTAGAGGCTGTGGTTGAAGCCAATCTCTTTAGTATTTCAACAGATATTTGTATCCTTTTGGTAAATATGACTGCTAAAATGAGATATCAGTGTTATTTTCATTTTTGTGTAATTTAGATGACAATTTATTCATCGTGCCTTTCTATATATATATATATATATATATCAAGAAATAAAGTTTTAAGGTGTGCTATATTTATGGGATAAAGTGCTCAAGATCAGAGATAGAGCGTATGTAAATATAAAAGCGAACATTGAAATGAACACTCAGAGGCGACAGGCTGTTTCATTTTTTAAAAAATTTTTTTTTCTTAAGAATTTCACCTCAAGGAAGGCAGGAAGCCACTAGCACTCAAGGGGTTACAGAGAGTTGGAGTAAGAGCAAATAGGAGTGATAGAGGAAAGGATGAAGAGAAGGATAGGGGATAGATCAAGGCATCTGGAGACATCGATTGACATTATATTTGAATAGTTAGAGATTATAGCTATCAGGGAAACAGGAAAAGGAGAGGGAGTTCCACAGGTGAGAAGTGTGAGACATGAAGCTATTGGAGTAGAAGAGACGGCTACATTTAACAGTTTCAACAGTGAAAGGGTAAGAGCGAGATGTCAACCTAGCTGAACGTTTAAATTCATGAAGTCTGGGAACCAGCAAAAGCAGCTGATTGGAGTAGTTACCGTGAAAGTATTTGTAAAAAAGACAGAGAGAAATGATGACACATCTGTGAGAGAGCGACTGCAGATGAGATACCAGATCAGGGCCAATTACATTGCATATCTGTCTCTGAATTTTATCAAGGACCTTTAGACAATTAGAAGAGGCTCCAGGCCATATATGGCAGCAATATTCAATGCAAGGGCGAATGGTTGATTTCTAGATTTGAAGGATCAACTCCTGCGAGAAAAATTTCCTCGTGTGGCACATGGAGCCAACTTTCCTAGTGGTGGACGAAGCTATTGACTCAATGTATTTGTTCCATCTCAGGTCAGCAGCCAATGTGAGACCGAGCAGTCACAAATAGGTGCTCTCATGGAGTTGAGCATCAGACATTCTAATGGGGGACAGGGATGGTTCTCTGCGGTGAGTAATAGTAATTTTGTTTTTGAGGCATTAAAGTTAACCAGCCAATTCCTGCCCCAGTCCACAAGTGATTGGAGGTCCTTTCCAAGATGAACGGCCAGGTTAGTTTTGTCAGTGACACAAGATTTGTTTTTGAGACAGGAGTAAATAGCAGTGCCATCCGCGTAGATGTCTACTTGGGAACCTATGATATCAGGAAGATCATTAATGAAGATAAGTAACAAGGTAGGGCAGGAATGATTGTATTGAATCAAACAATCGACCTGTAATACCATAATCCTGGAGCTTGCGAAGAAGGCCGGCATGCCAAACCCTATCAAACACTTTGGAGATATCTAGAGCCACGGCAAGAGCTTCTCCATTATTATGAAGAGCTTGGTAAACAATTTCAGTTATGGCTGTAAAGTACATCAGTTGTAGAACAGGCAAAGTGGAAATCATATTGCTTGTTGGAGAGCAGATTATGGGATGTAAGGTGCTTAACCACTTTGGCATTGATTAAAACTTCAAAGACTTTGCTGAAGATGGGTAGGAGACTGATACGATGGTAATTAGAAGGGTTAGAGGGGTCTCCAGAGTTCTTAAAGACAGGAACAATGGATGAGGACTTCCAACAGTAGCCAACACTTGTTGGGTTTAAGCAGGTCATATTATATAACTATGTTCATGCTAGACATAATCGTCAGGCCACATGTGTTGGGTTTTTCTCAACTATTTATATATACAGGTTAGTGGTGCATTAAGGAGAGTCCATTCTAATGGTTATTTTGGCGAGAGTGGTTTCTTTATTTATTTGGGTTAATTTATTTTACTTGAATTTTATTTTTTATTTTATATATTTATTCTTTTCAGTTTTCAATGTTTTAGTAATGTAGTAAAAATTTTTGAGATGAGATTAGATTGTTTATTTAATAGTTTTGGTCTGGGAAAGTAATTAACAGCCTACAGCAATCAATTCAAAACCTCAAAACTTTGCTTGAAGGTGAAAATAGCTATAGTTACCTTCCCAGAACAAAATAAACTACTAAATAAATGATCTGAACTCATCTCAAAATGCAGACATGAAAACAAATTTTTACTATGTTACTTCAAAACTGAAAACTGAAAAGAATAAATAAAAATAAACAAAATAATAATAAAAAAACAAGTAAAATAAATTAACCCAAGCAAATAATAAACAAATTAACAAACCACTCCTGTTAGAATAGATGAAAAAGAATGAATAAAAATAAATACGGAAAAACAAGTAAAAATAATCAATCCAAAAATTGGATGAAAAATACAACTACCGCTAAAATCACCATTAGAATAAATAAAAATAAATAAGCAAAATCATATAAAAATAATCAATCCAAAAAAATAAATAAAATAATAGACAAATTAAAAACTGCCCCACCACCACCACAATAACAGAATAGACTACAGTAATTAATCCAAAAATTGGACCAAAAAATATAGCTTTAATTACATTCCCAGACTAAAATAAACTATTAAATAAATTCATCTCAAAAATTTTTAACCATGTTGCTAAAACATCAAAAAACCAAAAAGAATAAATAAATATATAAAATAAAAATAAAAAACAAGTAAAATAAATTAACCCAAATAAATAAATAGAGAAACCACTTCTACCAAAATAACCGTCAGAATGGGCTACCCACAATGTACCACTGACACGTATATGTAGTCGAGAAAAAAAACCAACATATATGGCCTGATGATTGCGTCTAGCATAAACAGCCTGTTGCCTCTTAATGTTGACTTCAATGTTCACTATATATATATATATATATATATATATATATATATTAGTCCCACTTCATTTTCCTTTCTCATCTCATTAAGAAAAGACACAAGCATATCTAAAAATTCCCATTTTTAAAATCCTTCTTATCATGCTTCCATAAAGGCCTACTTATATACAATAAATGCGATTAAATTTATTATCAGTATTATTATTTTTGTTGTTTTTTCATCTCTTAGATTTCTTTCATTGGACTATTATATCTAAAAATTGTAAAAAGCATATCTGGACAATCTTTCTTTACTATTATACATAAATAAGTGTCTGGCCCCTCATTTATTAGGTTGGTGCAAAAATAATGTCATTTTCTTACATAGTAACATATGTGAGAAAACGCACCAACCTAATATAAGTACATCTAACAGAAAAAGCACCAACTTAATATAAGTACATCCAACAGCTAGCCAATTAGATGTCTGTTCAGGCACCTTTCAACACCCACCTCTAGTTTACACTGCAATTATGCAGTTTCTAGGAGAGGGTATATAGTCTGTTAAAACAACACGCAAACTCTCAGTCATGATGACTTGTGACTTCATATTAGCACAACCATCAATGACTCCTGAACAGTTTCAACCAACCCAATTTTACCCACAAGGCTTAGGTTAACTCACAGCATAATTTTCAGGCTTTTTTCAACAGTCCTGCATGAAGGATTGCCTCACCAAAGGCTATAAAATCAAGAAGTCTCCTTTCTGAGAAATCAACCATGGTGAAATTTAAATCTGGGCTACATGGTCAGAAAGAAAATGCTCTAGCCATTAAGCATTGTAGTGGTAAAGAAACAACTCAACTGATAGTAGCAAATAAGTTTGCATGATGCACAAATTTGCGGACGTTTTCAAGGTAGGCCATTTTCACAATTTTCCCCACAGGCATCAACACCGCATGGGGTGTGTCAGTTTCATGCCTCAATATGATCTTCAGATAAAGTTTGAATATCATATTGAGGCCTGAAACAGACATACAACATGCAGTGCTTGTATATAAATCAACACTGTTTGTATATAACTTAACCTAAGAATATGATTTTCAAATTATATTCTTAGGTTTTTAATTAAAGACAGCTAATTCTGAAACAGTTGTTATAGAATTGCAATGAAAACCTTTGTTTCTGTTTCAGGAATTTTTGCAATTTGGAAAGAGTTTTATTCTGTTTAATTATCAGAAACGAGACTGAAATTTCCAAACAGGTATTACAATTACAAAAATACAAGTCATTCTAAATTGAAACCTATCAGGAAAATCATATTTGTTGAAAAGGCAGTGTCACATGACACCAGGAATTGGTGTCATGTGACAATTTTAAAACGTTAAAAGATTTTTAGCACAAACAACTTGAATTGGTAAAATGATTTTGTATGTTTTATTAAAAGAAAGTTTTAATGCTTTTACTTCAGACAAATTTAGTTGGCGAGAAATTAATTTTAAGTGACAAGAAATTAATTAGTAAGAAAATACAAGAACTGATTAGAAAAATAATTTTCCACACTTATAAACAAATGTGTGTGTGTATTTGTTGCTTTTAATCATTTCACCCCAGACAAATCAGGAAAGCTACTGGTATGCAGGGGGTTACAGAGAGTGAAGGTGGGAGTAAAGACTGGTAAGGGGAACTGAAGAAAGGATAAAAGCTGAATGGGGTTCAAGAAAATTGAAGATGGTGATTGATGTTGCATTTAAATTTTTGAAGATTGTAGTTATCAGGGAAGCAAGTAAACAGAAAAGAGTTCCAGATGCAGGGAGCGTGAGACAAGAAACTGTTGGAGTATAAGTGGTGGTTATGTTTACCTGATTCAACAGTAAAAGCGGAGGGCCTAGATGCCAGTCTAGTAGCACACTTAAACTCACATAAACTGGACACAAGGAAAAAAGCTTGTCAAAGCAGTTGCCATGAAAGTATTTGTAGAAAAGACAGAGGGGAGCCATGCCACATTGGTGAAAAAGAGACTGAAGTCAAGATTCCAAATCAGGATCAATTAAATTTCAGATCCTTCTTTGGATTTTGTCAAGACCCTCAAAATGAGTAGCAAGAGCATCTGACCAGATATGGCAACAGTATTCAATGCACGGGTGAATGGTAGATTTGTAAATGTGCAAAATGAAACTCTGACAAGAAAAACCTTCTGGCACAACACAGTGACCAACTTTCCTTGCAGCTGATGCACCTACTGACTCAATGTACTACTTCAACTTCAAGTGAGTTGAAAATGTGAGGCCAAGAAGTCGCAGTGTGTTGCATTCCATGAGTCTAGCATCAGCCATGCTGATGGCAAGCAGGAAAAATTCTGAATAATGTTGAATGAAAGCAGTTTAGTTTTGGAGGCATTAAAATTTACAAACCATTTCCTGCCACAGTTAACCACAGATTGGAGGGTCCTTTTCAAGAGCAGTGGCCAGGTTGTGTGTGTAGATAAATAGAAACTTTACATTATAAAGTGTAGTTTGAAAACTTAAAAAAAAAAAAAAAAAGAAGCTGAGTGTGGGTGTATAAATGCAAAGTAAATGGGCTTTGGTAGTTCAAAACTCCTCTGCTTCTTCCAGGATCTCTCTTATCCTTCCTTATTCTCAAATTCTTTTCCGCCACTGCATCCCCTACTACATTTCTCGTATGTATTTTGTTTCCTCTCTGATTGGCATGTTGCTTCATCAAGTTTTCTGAAACCAAAAAAATTCCTGATGACTATTTTTGGTCTGAGTTTTATTGTTTCTTTCTTCCTTCCCATAATTTGTCTTTATTCCCAGTTTTCTGAAATGTGTCTCTATAAAAGAAATCACCTATATTCTTCTTTTACCTCATCAGGAGGTAACCGACATTCAATTTTTTCTTCCTTTCATTCAAGCTACATAATGTCAATAAAAATGATAAATAAAATATCAAACTGACTTTATGGCCAGAACATGACACCTTAGGCGTTGAACAGATAGATCGATAGCGATAATGAAAATACATGGCCAGATTTTGTAAATTTGGAGAAAAGAGGGTCTGGAATATCTGATTTCTTTTCCCACAAAGAAAAAAATTATTTCTTTTTTTATCATTTGTCAACAGAAAAGAATGAATTTGACAAAGCTGAATCACCAAGAGATATCATTGTTTAGAAGGCAAATCTTGGTTAGGAAATTGTCCACAGGCCATGAGAGAAATCGGTCATAGGTGAAACTGTTTTAATTAAAAAAAAAAAAAAGAAGAAAAAAAAAGAAAGAAAGAATATATTTTCTCAGAAGCAGAGATACCAAGAAACAAAGGGTCATATGGTAAATTTCAAACTTGGCCAAATTCCAAGTGTATTCTAGTTATCAAGGAAACATGATAGACAGAAGAACAAATGGATTTGTGCTCACTGTACTGTCATGACAGGCAAAAACAATGAAATGAAAATGAATCAAAACTAGATGCCAAGCTGACTGTCCCAAAAATGGGAGTGGGAAGAGGGAGTTAATTCTCCCCAACCAGGAATTGCAATGGGTGAATCACTAAGTAGATGAGAGAAAGGAGAGATGGAGTTGTCTCCACCCACCAAAGGATAGAAGTATCAGTATATGACTCTAAGAAAGTATTAACTGAAGGAAGGCTCATAGGCAGAATTTCAGGTAAATGGAAGAGAGAGTGGTCTCTGCTAATCAGAAATGCTGGTGGGAGACATGACTTTAAGGCAGTGGGAGTAACAGGGAGAAGCAAGGCTTGTACCCTCTACCTGCGGAACAAGATAACTTCTAAATTGGGGAAAAATTAAGGATGTTGCAGAAAAATTCTAAATAAAGAAACTTTGTTAGAATTTAGTTAATTAGTCCGAGAATTGGGAAAAACCCTGAAGATCCCCACCACTCTCTGGGTTAGAGCCAGGGCCTATAAACAGCAGAGGCAAACGAGACCAGGAAAAGAGCAAGAGACATCCGTTCCATGTGACTTCTTGCCATTGAAGAAGTCCTCTGACTTTGATCTGTATTCCAGAGAATTTGTCTAGGCTTAATCATATCGAACAAGGTGTCCTGGAACATTCAAATGAGGGAAGGGTCAAGTGACTTTGCATGACAAGATGTGCCTGCCTGAAGAACCTATAATCCTGCATGGGGAATAAAATTTGTATTACCAATTCTGTATAAGAAACGTCACATAAAATATTATTTTTTCTTACAACTTATCTTCTGACTTGCACCTTTATTTTTCCGGTTCAGTCTGGTTCAACGATTCCTGCTAACAATTGACCCTTGCCAGCCTTATGATCTAAACTGAACACAATGTGGGACAAGGCATGGCTTGGGTTGAAGTGATCGATACCAATAACAAATATGAACAGAAAAACTGGCCAGGCACCTAGGGGTGTCAACATCATAATATATCAAGACTTTTCTTTTCTTTTTTTTTTAAAGCATCATATATCCATTAAGGACATTGGTAATTATGTTTCTGCACAGATTCCTTTATTATCCATGAATTGCCTTAACTTCTTGAAAGAAATAGTAAAATGGATTCTTGTTGCCTCCTCCATGGTTTTGAATTGAAAATTATCTTTCTCCTAACAGCTAACCAATGCTATTTCATCCAAAGAGAACAGATGAATTTAGGACACTCTCCCAAAGGGCATTAGTGCAAAGTGAACTAATTCAGCTGGGGTTTGAACTCAGATTGCTGATTTCCTGCTACCCAATGCAATCTTAACCAAAACTATCCAATATTTTAAACTTTGAGTTTACACTTATTTCTTCCCCCAAATAATAATGGAGACACATATTTCAACATTGCAACAGGGTTTGCTTTTTGTTGTAAACTGATATTAAAGCAAAGTCTATTTATATAGTTGGACATTGATCAGGCATTTGATATTATTAAATTTCAATCACCCAATGACATTTTTTTCTCATTCAAATATGGAGGACAGTTTTTGTTTTTTTAAGTTTATTTTTAGATTTCTCTTCTCTTGGGAATAGTGGTTTACTCTATGAAGAAACAAAAATGTTTAAATTGCTCAGGAACTTAAAGAAAGCATTGTTGATGTTTGCATAAAAGTTCCTAGTGACTTGTTTAAGAAAAGTGTGCTTATTTGAAGCCAAATTGAAAAGTGTTTGGAAATGATGACTCATCAATTAGAATCCATTCATTAAGTTAAGTGAATATTCAAAAATATATTTATGAAAATAATTCACTTTTTTGTTAATCATTTCACTCCAAGTAAAGAAATGAAAGTGACAAAGATACAAAGAATTAGAGAAAGTGAAAGAAACAGGGAGGACACACACAAAAAAAAAAGATTCAAAGGGACAGATGAGATGGTGAAGATTGATTTTGCATTTTTGAAGATTATAGTTCACAGGAAAGCAGCGGACTGGAAGATAGTTCCACAAGTGACTAGTGAAGGAGAAGAAACTATTAACATAGAACTTATGGTTACAACTTGTAATTTCAACAGGAAAATATTGAGACCTAGCTGATAATCTAGTACTGTGCTTAAATTTGTGAAATCAAGGTACCAACAAGGAAAGTTCATCAGAACAATTACCATGAAAATATTTTAAATAATTATGTTATGGCAGTGGGAAATTGATTGAAGTTGAGATGTCAGGATAGATATTGTTACAATTTTTTGGATACATGTTTGTACTAGTTAGCCAACCAAAATGAGCTGACTCATTTTATAGTCTACCAAGAGAAGGGTTAACCAATCAGAAAGCTCAAAATATTCAATCCAACATGTATAAAGGCAGCCATTTTGTTTTTTCTCCCAAAATATCTTTACTGCCAACCTGATATTGAAGACTTAAAGAATTAACAGCTGCTACTTTCTCTGAATCTTCACTGCCAACCTCTGATATTGAAGACATTACGGACTTCACTGGATTCCATATTCAGAGACTACGGCAAACATGGTCAACAGATATCATTGTACATTCTTCTTTAAATTTTATCAAGAATCTCTTGACTTTAATATGTTTCATTTTTTATGCATGCATTTTCTAATAAATTCACTGAAAGATGTAGATTTGTTCTGGATGACCAAATATGAAAGTAAGAACTTCCTATTAACTATGATCGCCTCCCCACCCCCAGACACACATATTGTATTAAAACGGAAAAAATTCAAAGTTCAGGCAGGTAGTATAAACTTACCTTTATTTTTAAGACAATTTTTTTTATAAAATCTACCATAACCATTATTGCCTTTATTTTACAAATGGATTTTCTGAATTGAGTCACAAAAATTTTCATTATTTTGGATTTTTGCAAATGAAAAAGTTTCTGCTGGAATTAAACATGATTACCAAACAGGTGTGACAGTTTTAAATTATCCATACAGCAGCAGATCTCCAAAATTTTCCAAAAGAGTTTTTAAAATTTTACATCTTTTCTCTTCATTTATTTTCTTTACAAATCTTTAAGACTTAGAATGCATCATGTTTTCAGAAATTTTATTTGAAAAAAATTAATAAAATTAACAAACAATAAATATCGGATCTTTTCTGTTAATTCACCCCAAATAATGTAAAGTTACTTATCGTAAATATTAATTAACACCAAGAAATTATTAATTTTAAATCAAAGTTTGTTTTTTTTATTAAATTTTTAGCACTTTCTTGAAATTATAAATTTCAAATCAAAATTTGTTTTTTAGCACTCTTGGAATTATAAATTTTAAATAAAAATTTATTTAACTTGCCATGAAGTTGCTGGAGTTAATGCAAGACATAATCTGAAGCTGTATTTTACCTGGGATTACAATTATGCTGGATTGTTGGAAAGGATAGACATCTTTGAAGGATGATCCCAATTCTATTCACTTGACATAAATCGCAGTATGAATTTCATTGACCCAGAGACATCAGCTCACATACAAATAATCAAAAGTACCTGGCAGAACTTCATAATGAAAAATAACTAAGACTCATTGCAGCATGATTGTGGGAGTTCATTTTGAGGCGTAAGGCAAAAAATAACAATGAATACTTGTTGAGCAAATTTTAAGGGACATTTCTGAATTTTGGTGGGAATTTTAGTAAATATAAATTCTTTTTATTTGGGGGTGAATTAACAGAAAAGACCTAAAATATTTAAAAAACTTTATGTAACTCTTAGTTCACTGTCTGCACATTGCCTTTATGCATTGTACACACCCAATGCCTGCATCTGAGATAAAATATATTTTTATACAGATATAATATGAATTATATGCACTTATGCTATAAACCCACTTACAATTAGAAACAATATCAATTACATATGCACATCACACAGACACACCCTGTAGAAACGCACACACAATTGTTTTTGTAAGTGTATACACATTCTGCAATCAAATTCATATATTTATTTTTAAATTTATAATCTCCCACTCATTCCATAAAAACATGTGTAGATCATTTTATTATATATATATATATATATATATATATGTGTGTGTGTGTGCGTGAACAAAATAAACTCCATCTGCAAGAACAAATATGTAAACAATCCATTTGAAAATTAAGATAGTGGCTCATACAAGTTTTGTATGTCAGAAAGTTTCCAGCAACTTTAAATACCTCAAAAAAAAAAAACTTTTTACACAGCCATGATATAAATCAACAATCAATCAGAGTGCATCTTACTGTGTATAACTGAGCAAATACTCTCCCATAGAGTTGCTCAGTCAACAATCCAATGCCATTGAGTGAAGTTGAGGACTGTGTGACATTCACACCAATTAATTGAATATAATTCTCACATCTTGTGTAGGGTTTTGGGGGCCAAACATCACATCAATTATGTCTGTCAACAGTACCACACCCAGTCCAGATTTGTGTTTTTTCTCCAATCTATTATTGCTGTTGAAACACAGTGGATGAGATTAAGGAGAATGTGAGAATTGATAGTGATTCTAAAAGAGGATTTTGAACATTGGAATAAGTGTCTCATAAATGACATACATTTATTTGTGCTGTGGATGGGAGATTGGACAGTTAATCTTTATCTATAAAATATAGAAAACAAATATACAAATTTGTTAGAATGTTTGTGTTTGTATAGAAAACATGGTTAATTATGCAAGCATGCATACATACCTCCAACATGTCTCCCATGCCAAGAATCTTATACTGTCAAACACATCCTACTAAATTGCTATAATCTCCGACGAATCTGTAGTAAACACTACAAATCGGATTACCTAAAGGATCCATTCGAAAATACTAATCCAAGAAACATCATAAATTTCACTAAAGAAATTGGGATCTACAGAAAAATCTTAAAAAAAAACAATGCATTTTTGAAAAACAAATATTAGCGGCTGTATATTTTTGAAAAAAAGAAAATATATATTACCAGCTATACATTTTTTTAAAAAAAGAAAAATATTACCAGCGATACATAATTGAAAAATTATTACCAGAAATAGAATTTTTGAAAGAAAAATATTACCAGAAATAGATTTAAAAAAATTTTTTTTTTAAATATTACTAACAATAAATTTTGTCGGCATTAAATGACCCATTGAGGTCAATATACTGTAAAATCAAAACAAACCTAACCATACATATTAAAAAATAGGTTTTATATCCACTATGCACATGTGTGTATATATGTAAATTATTTTCAGATAGAATGTATCTGTGAAGAAAAAAAATCAATAAAAAGACAAGAGAAAAACTATTCTTAGTGGACACATTTCATCTCAGGGACTTTATCAAGGCACATGTAAGGATTTATTTTGTTGCATGTGTTTATATAAAAAAGCAAGGATATCATTGGTTTATTAAAACTTTATCAAGAGTGCTGCTATTGAATCTTATCAAAATATAAATATATGCTCCAGTTTCCTTCCAATCTCACCTTTCCTGTAAGAATTACATACATGGTCATAAAAATGTTAAAAGATCAAAAGAAAACAGTAACAACCTCTTCTTCAGGTTTTTGAAGATGTACAACACATACATCTATCCGAAGCGATCTGATGACAAAAAAAAATCCTTGAATATTAATTGCTCACTTTTGTCTTACTAGGCAAACTCCACATTTTGACTGACATTTCAACCACTTGATGAATATTCATGAAGATTCTCAAATTTAAAAGCCTCAATGACATCCTTGTTCATGTACAACAAAATAAATCTTTAGCATCAGCTAAGAATAGTTTTCCTCTTGTCTTTTTATTCATATAGACTGATTGGGAGTTTTTGAGGTATGTGGAACCACCTCTTAATTGCTGCTGTTCCCAGGTTTGCCCTGACCCAGGGTAGTAACACCTCGTAGGGTTCCAGCTATGGGCAAATACTTGACCCCCAAATTGGGTTCAAAACACAATGAAATCATGCAGGTACATGGAAATTCCTGGGTTAGTACCCAGGCATGCATTTAACACACTGGGGGTGATACTTCTCTCAGCTTTTTGACAGTTTTCTAGAAGGAAACCCTCTGATGTAACACCCATTTCATGATCATACTGGATATCTTGCTTAGGCTTGTCTTTACATTCTATGGGTATGTTGTAAGAGTCGTTGCAGTATCGTGCAAGCTGTATTTGACCTTAAGCCCCATATAGGCATTTCTAACAGCCAGTTAACATCTTTGCTTTTTTTTTTTGATAACTTGTCTGACAACAGACTTGACATCTATGTGTGTTGTCTTAAAGTCCAGTGGCAATAGTGATATGGTGAAGAATACGAGTCTGAAGGACTGACAGTATGTAGCTGCTGACTTTTACAGTTAGCAGCCTCTGGGGAGATAGAAACTCACTTGCTTACCTGCATAGGGGCAGGGATAGCATTCAGTTACTCCCAGGGTTGTCTGAGAAGCCCTTTTTTTTTAGAGGCACGCTGCTCACTAGAAGATTGCCAGAGGGGTCTAGAAAAGGTGACCTAAACATTGTTTGTCCCATTAATTTGGCCAGTATAGCATGGCTGGCAGATGTCTATTTTTGCACTCAAAATCACATGGGAATACAGACACTGGAACAATGGACTCTGACTGGAAAGAGGACATAGTATAACAGAAAAATGAAAAATAGCTCTAAAGATCTCCTACTGGAATGTACAAAAATTATCAGATAGCTTAACTGGTTTATCTCCTGCATGGTGTACAGCCATTGTTGCCCAAGAATTCTATTGTTACAGCGCAGACATAGCAACTCTGTCTGAGACACAAATTCCAGATGATGGGCATCTGGTGGAGCAGGGTGGGGGTTACATGTTCTTCTGGAAGGGTAGGAAGGTGGATAAATTGTGTGTATTTAGGCAGCATTTTTTCATTAATCAATTCACAATGTTTCTCCAACCCCTCCCGTTAGTGATTTTCAAAAAACCAACATAGTTTACAAATTCAAGTGCCCTCTGTGAGATTGTATCTCCAACAGATTAAATAATATTTATTAGCTCACCGATTTAAGTTTAAGTGTCAGAAGGTATGCCAAAATTGATCAGGGTTGACTTAACATATCAGAGCAAAGCATCAACATCAGGAACAGCAGATGAACTAGCAGCAACACCAAAGGTTACAGACAGATCAATCTGCTTACACTTGCCATTTCTGTCAAAAGCATTGCAAGTCCTTCACTGGCTTTAAAACCCATTGCCACTTACATAACAACAATGATAAATAATGATAATTTAAAATGAAAATAACACCAGAAGGAGGACATAAATAAAGGGAGAGAGTAAGTGGTCAGGAATGGTCATGCTTGTTCATGATGTGTTCAACAGCCATATATATATATATATATATATATATATATATATATTAAAAAGAAAAAAAACTGAAATATGCAGAGAGTTAAACTCCAGGATAAATGACTAATAGAAACAACATCAGAATTTAAAAGCGTACTTAAGGCCGAGGCATTCAAGGATCAACATGACAAAAGCAGAAACTCCTCAAAAATACTTGTTTTGGTATAGCATCTCAATTTCAATTCTTTTAAAAAGTCGATTATACTTATGGTTTATATGACAGGTCCAAGGTTAAGCAATTCTTTTTGGTGCTTAGCTCATAGTTGGAAAGGTTAATGAATTTATCAATTTTGTTAGGAAGAGAGATGTTACCTTTGTATAATGCATTCAGTTTTTTTTATAATTTAAAACCGGTGTTGAGCTTCAGATTTGTTGGTAATTTCCGTGAGTCTATGCATAATTTCCTCCAGTTGGTCCAGGGTAGTTATATCCTTTAGTTTATCGTAGATGTCCTGTTTGTTGCTGTTAAGGGTGTTCAATTTTTCTTTGGCTATTTCATTTTGCCTTTTCACAAGGCTACATTTATAATTCCAAGTGTTGATAGTTTGGTGGGTTGCTAGATCATGTAATTTAAATTGTGTATTTAGGCAGCATTTTTTCATTAATCAATTCACAATGATTCTCTACCACCCCTGTTAGTGATTTGCAAAAAACCAACATAGTTTACAAATTCAAGTGCCCTCTGTGAGATTGTATCTCTAATGGATTAAATAATATTTATGTTGGTCACACCACAAACTCGCTTTCATGACACTTGACACTACATATATATATATATATATTCAAATATGTTTAATTGAATAATATAGACATATTATGTCTATTTATTTTTATAATAATCCTTTCTAATCATTTCCTTGATATTAGGATGAAATTCATCAAGGGAGGTGCCTACACAAGTACTTTCAATCTCTTCCGAGATCATCCTCAGGGGGTGAATGACAAAGACAAACTTATTGTACCTGTGATCATTGTGATGATGATTTTTAAAAACATGCATGAATGCTCTGTTATAATTATGATTAGAGAACTAGAAAGGGTTATATATATATATATATATATATATATATATATATATATATACACACTCACACACGCACAAAATATA
>OZ010601.1:974164-976664 GCA_963932145.1 Acanthosepion lycidas
AATGACATCAATGCAGACATCTCCCAAGTTTCCCCTCTCAGTTCAACCCTCTTTCTGCATTATATTAATGATCTGCCTAAAAGTATACTCCAATCTTTTGTGAATATCTATACAGATGATACAATAGTTATATGGGTGCACCTCCACAAATCTAGATGACCAGAGCCTGGCAGCTGCTCTCTCCTCTGATCTAGCCTGAACAGCTCGGTGTGTGTGTGGGGGGGGAGGGAACTGGCTAGTTGCATTCATTACTTCAAAAGCAAAACTTGCAGTTAGATCATCACCAAGCAGACCCTGATCTTTTGTTTATCGCAATAAATTGGTGCTCTCTCAACAAGGCACTTTTGCCTTGCATGCCTATAGGTACTTAAGCTTACCCCAAAGAGTGGTCAATCATGGCTTTGTGTATGCTTTGAGATGAAACTGAGCAGATTTGAACTTTCAAGAATCTGGGAAGGATTTGCATTTATAAATGGCTTTGCTTGATTGAGTCAGTATAGACCACATCGAATCTAATACAAAGGTGAATGCAGCTTCATATCCCGTCAGAGGGTGTTTTTGTTTAATAAGATTTTTTTAATAGTCAAGGCCAGTAAGCAAAAATGAATCTACTGCTTAATAAATAAACAGGGTGTCTACTGAAATATGAATGTCCACTAAAATAATTGTTTAAAGTGATAAAATGTAGGTGTTAAAAGGACAATTAGAAGAAAATACAAGAATGAATTTCTTTCAGCAAATTCACATTTGCAATGCCCAGAATACTAACCTCTTTATATAGAAATTATGAAAATCCCATCTTAACATTGTTAATAGCTGCTGGAGAAATAGAACTCAAATTCAAATGAGAAAAAGCTAAACTAATTTGTAGATGAATGAGATATAAACAAAAGTTCCTAGATTATATTTCTAGTTTTACTTTATGTTGGTTTTTTTTTTTTAAGCATATTACCCCAAGCAAGGTGGGAGTGCCACTAGCACACAAGGGGTTACAGAGAGTGAAAGTAAGAATAAAGAGGTGTGTTTGGGGAAAGGATAAAGAGAAGGACGGGGATCAAGATCAAGGCATCAGAAAATGTCGATTGACATTACATTTGAATATTTGAAGATTGTAGCTATCAGGGAAGAAAGTAAGAGGAAGAGAGTTCCACTGTTGGGAAGTGTGAGATAAAAAGCTGTTGGAGTAGAAGAGAAGGCTACATTTAACTGTTTCGACAGTGAAAGGGTGGGACCGAGATACCAACCTAGTAGCACGCTTAAATTCATGCAGTTTGAGTACCAGTGAATGTAGCTTGTCAGAGCAGTTGCCATAAAAATATTTTTAGAAAAGACAGAGAGAAGCCACAGCGCATCTGTGAGAAAGTGACTGTAAATGAGATGCCAGATTAGGACCTATCACATTGCATATCCATCGTATTAGGATTTATTTTTTCAACAACATCCAAATCACTAGACTGTGTTTATATCCACAAATGCTTTATCTCTAATGTCGAGTACTCTTCCTCGATAAATATACCAAATTTTAAAAGCTATATCAACTCACAAGTCCACACTGCACAATTAATACTTAAGAAATGAAATGACAAACTTAAATTTAATTTATTATATTTATGGTCACAAATAACACTTTCCATATTTTTTTCCTTAAGACATCACTGGTGTAGGGTGTAAGGTGCATTTTTAGCCATCATTGCAACAGTTATAAGTCAAAGAATAAATATTTTCTAAGTTATAAGGAGCATCACCTACCCACCACTCAATTCAAAACCAAACAATGACAAATACTGTGTGGCCTACAAGCTGTAGCAATTGATGAAGTCTTTCTTCTCACATCATTTCGTGTCAAGTGTTTCTAAGATTATTGTACACTTTACAAAATTTTATTTTACAGGATTTGGTTTTATTTTTGAGCAAATAGCATTTAATCAAACAACATTAATTAAGAACTTATTCTATAAGTTTTCTTAAGTAGGTTCTTTTTCTCAAATTTTAACCATGTAATTAAATTTTGTACCAGGGTTTTCTTTGTAAAACGGAAGTTTGTTAATGTTGACAGTGGGCAAAACAATGTCAATCAAGCATCCAAAAGTTTGAAACTATTAGGTTGGTGCAAAAATAATGACGTAATAATGTTGTTTTTTGACGTTAAAAAATACGTCAAAAAACGACATTATTACGTCATTATTTTTGCACCAACCTAATGAATGATAATAAAAAATGTATTATAAAAAGAAGAGATTTTCAAGTACAAGATTGAATTACATCCATAACATTTGACTTTTTTAAAGAATCATGATGTGGGGCAGTATTCTCTGAAATTATTTGCTAATTCATTTAAAACCTTCAACTAATCAAGGTGTAAAGTCATTGACCCTTTCAAAGAAGTCTTTGCAAACAACTCTTTTCCTTCAAACAAAAATTAAATTGAAAGTGTTTTTTTATATTAATTTCCATAAGTAATTTATCTAATTTTTCTGAATTTCAAAGGAATTATTTTTAC
>OZ010601.1:981664-1064164 GCA_963932145.1 Acanthosepion lycidas
TGTGTGTGTGTGTGTACATATATATATATATTTCAAGAGTACAGACAAATCTGTTCAAGGCATTTTTTTCTATTTCTCTGTGCATATGATTGTAAATCAAAGTGTGAAAGTTGTTGATAAGTGTGTTTATATAAATAAAGTTGTTTGTAGAAAACTTTAGCAACAGAAGGTCAAAGAGTTGAAATTAGATTGTGATAGGAAGAGCATTGGACTGGAGGAGGGAGAGTAGAGAGAACTATTAGAATAGTATTTGTACGGTAGGGGAATAATTGTAGGCACATGCACACAAAGGCAAAATATTTAATATGCATAAATGCATTTTTGAAAGCTTAACCTGATACAAGGCCATAATAAAACAAGCCCCTAGGTGTAGGTAAGAAGTGTTCAAGTTAATTTATGTGCATATGAGTATTTGGGGGGGGCTGCAAAAGTCATTTCTGGTATGGAAATATCAATGTTAAAATTGTGTGTGTGTGTGTGTGTGTGTGTACAATGATATTGACACTGAATGGAATGAAGTTTATTTACTTGTGGGGGAAGGGGGCAGAAGTTGGTCCTTCTATCTGTGACTATGTGTAAATTAGATTAATTATATAACAAGCAAATTCAATATATATAATCTGTGTGAGGCGGACATGGAAGGGAATTGTTTTTCCTTTTAAAATTGTGTGAAGTAAGTATATAGAAAATATACATTTCTTTCTCTCTCTCACACACACACACTTTTTGTTGTGAGTTTTATATGAGTGATCACACAGAGAATGGGTGGGAGAGAGAGGAAAGAGATGCAGAAAAAGAGCAGGAGAGAGAGAATAGAGAGAAAGAGGACATTAAGAGAGATGGGAAAGAAATTGAATAATGACAGAGAGAGGAAGGTGAGAGAAATGAAGAAAATAGAAGGTGAGAGAACAAGAGGGAGAGGGGAAGGTGAGGGAACGAAAGGGAGAAATAGGGGGAAGTGAGAGAATGATAGAGAAGGGAAGGTGAGAGAATGAGAGAGAGATTGGGGAATTGAGAGAAAGAGAGAGAGAGAAAAAGGACAGAGAGTGATAAACAAAGAAAGAAAGAATGAAAGAAGAGAATGAAAGAGATGTTAAACATTCACATATAAACTCCACCTCAATTTTAGAAAGCCAAAATAAAAAAAACAAAGTTCTCATAATTTTAAGAATTCTGTAAAGTGAAAATAATTTCCATTATTTTTCCCTACATTCCATTTTCTTTCACCAATAAACATATATCCGGAGGCTGGATTATCCAATATGCTCATATAGGCTGCAGCTGAGGGCCCCTTCAAGCTTGGTTAGAAGGCTTGTTATAAACAAATCTGTTTTTTTTTTGACAATGGTTGTGTTGAAATATGTGATAATTTGGTTTGCAATAAATAGTAAAATGGTGAAGATATTTCTTAAAGAATATTTCTATTGACAAAAGATATCTATTCTAGTTTATTTAAAGAATTTTAAATAAGTTTACTTCAAGCTATGTAAGTGTGGCTAAAATATATAACAGGTAAAAAAATATTCAAGACATTGGGTGAGTAAGAGGGTGGCTCTGTCTGGTGTGTGTGTGTGTGTGTGGGGGGGGTCTCATAATTTTATTAGCATAAGGGCTCCAAAAGGTCATATATCCAAAAAGAAAAATTTTTAAATTTCTTCTCAATTCCTTTTTGCTAAAAAATAAAAATAAAAAAAAAAATTGATTTCCTGTAGATATGGATTTTCAGTGAATTTAATTATATATGAAAGAAACTCAGTAATAATTATAATTGATTAATTAATTGTTTGATTTGGTTTGTTTTATGGCATATCAACCTCACTGGGTCATTTACTGCCAACAGCTTTTTTTTTTTCTGGCAATATTTTTGTTTTGTCAAAAATTCATTTCTGTTAATATTTTTTCCTCAAAAATATATAGCTGGTAATATTATTTTTTCAAAAACGTATAGCTGGTAATATTTTTTTTTTCAAAAACATACAGCTGGCAACATTATTTTTTCAAAAACGTATTATCAGAGGCCTTGCTGTTGGACATAGTTTATCGTCTTACCTAGGATGCGGATGTAGTTTATCATCATACCCAGGACGCGGATGTAGTTTATCGTCATACCCAGGACGCGGTTGTAGTTTATCGTCATACCCAGGATGAGATCTGGGTTTGGGGGTGCTGTTGGATGTAGTTTATCGCTATACCCAGAACGTGAATGTAATCTGAGTGTTAACTATTTGCCTATAGCTGTGACCCTAACAGGTGCTACCATCCTGGGTCAGGGTGGACCTGGGAACACCAGCAATTAAGAGGTGGTTCCACACTCCTCAGAACCTCCTGATCAGAGGCCTTGCTGTTGAATTTGGTTTATCATCTTACCCAGGACACGGATGTAGTTTAGTGTCACATACCCAGGATGCAATTAATTGTTCAACATGAAAGATACTCAGTAATAATTGTCTTTGATTATCTTTATATCTTTAGCTGATGGACAGAAGTCATAGATTAAAGAAAATTCTCTTGAAAGTTTAATCCAAAAAAGAAAAAAAAAAAAAAAATGATAATTGCATCACTTTTCTTGTTTGATTTTCATTGCACTATTTTTGTTTTTTAATTTTGAAAAAGACGACAGGAAAATTGATAAAAATATCAATTGGAATGTTTCAGAAGAAAATATTTCAAGGGATTGTGAAAATCAAAAAGAATTATTTTCATGACAAATATGCTGTTCATTAACAGCACTACCAATTCCAGAAGAAAAATGGCCGTCACATTTGATTCGGCGGTACAAACACTTACAATGAAACTTTTGTAAGAGAAAATGAAATATCTTGCTATTGTTACTACCATCATCATCTTTTCAAGTCAAAGTTGTTATTTATCCTCCCTATCCTCACTTCCTGTCACAAAAGAAATATCACACAATTCATTCATCATTACCATTTTTATAGAAACACTACCTTGAGTGCCTCTCAAGCCTTATACTAGGTGAATTCTAGTATTAAAAAATAAACAAATAAAATGAAAAATACTGAAATATCTTTTCTATTTGACACATTTTTGTTTCCTTTGAAATTTTATGTTGTTTCTTGAAAAATTTGCAAGACTTGAATCGGTAAATTTCTGTTTCCTAAATTTTTGTAATTTTCCAATCGATATCTGTCTCCATTTTATGGCCATGAAAAGAAAAAAGCAATAAGAAATATTAGAGAAAAGTTTAAATTTAAAGATTTCATAAAATACCATCTTTGCAATTGATTTGGGGAGTCATTGTTCCAGGGGGAAGGAAACAAAAGAAAAGCTGAACTGCTGGCAGCAACACACACGGACATCACTGATTTTATGCAAAGCGATGTCAAGTAAGATGAGAAAAAAATAGAAATGTATTTTTTTATAAAATCCTTTCATTTCACATAAACATAAACTTAGTCCGATGAAGTCCTAAAGGACAAAAAACATCACAGAAAAAGTTTTTCCACTTTGTCTTACTTGTTTCCCCTAAAATTACATATGATTTTCCAACAAGAGCAAGAGAATAAAGCCACTAAGATGCAGAAGGTTACCGAGTGTGAAAGAATATGAGAAAAAGAAAAAAAGATTATTAAAGAGATAAAGGAAATTAAAGAACAGGAATTAAGACAAAAAATAACAATTGACATTAATATTTAAATATTTAAATATTTAATATTAATATTAACATTAATATTAATATTAATATTAATATTAACATTAATATTAATATTAACATTAATATTTAAATATTTAATATTTAAATTTTTCAAGATCAAAGTCGATTGGAAAGCAAGAAGTTGGAAGAAAACTCCACATGTGGAGTATGAGAGAAGAAACTGCTAGCATAGAACTTATGGTTATATCTTGCAATTTTAAGTGTAAAATGATGAGACCTTGCCACCAATCTAGTACTGTACTTAAATCCTAAAGTCGATGTAACATAGAGATTCCATAGGAAATGAATTTGTGGTGATAAAGTTTGAAAACTCTATTCAAAAAATTCTCAGTTTCTTTCAACAAATCACAATTGACTAAAATATTTCCATTTTTCATTTAAAAAATAAAATAAATCACTTCATTTACTTGTGGAGGCGAAGTTTGAAATTTAGCTGAGCATAATTTTTTTTTTCTTCATAAACACTGATAAACAAATAAATAAATAAATCAGAAATTAATTGTGATAATATTTTTTTTGGCAGAATCGTTCTGTGTTCACCTTTCAATATGTATGCTATGCTAAATACAATTTGAAATTATATTTTACTTTTCTTTAATTTTAAGTTTCTTTAATTTTATTTAACTTTATTTTTTTCATTTTACTTAGTTTTTCTTTTTTTTTTCTTTTTTCTTTTTCTTTTTTCTTTTTGTGATAACCCTCAACATAAAATTATGTTCATTGCCAACATTTCATCTGGTAATGGACTTCGCAACTTATACTAAGTTAAAACTTATTATACCAAGTTATACTAACTTAAAACTTGTTATACTAAGTTATACTAACTTAAAACTTGTTATACTAAGTTATACTAACTTAAAACTTGTTATACTAAGTTATACTAACTTAAAACTTGTTATACTAAGTTATACTAACTTAAAACTTGTTATACTAAGTTATACTAACTTAAAACTTGTTATACTAAGTTATACTAACTTAAAACTTGTTATACTAATTTAAAACTTATTATACTAAGTTATACTAACTTAAAACTTATTATACTAAGTTATACTAACTTAAAACTTATTATACCATTTCCATATCCCTATATTATGGACATCTGAAAATACCCCCACCCCACCAATCTCATGGGCAACATGAGCTCTTTAGTTTTGGTTGACAGTTGTCCTAGAGCTGGTACTGTGAAAAAAATTACCCTTTGTCAATCAAGGATAAAATGCAAAAAATTACAAATCTCAACAATTATGAACAAATACTCATACTGGATCAGCTGTCACCCAGGTCAACAAGGACCGCATACCCCAGAGAAGAACCAGTCCGGAGCAAAAAAAATCTGTCACTGGAACAAACTCTTCCGACATTGTATAGGCACCTGGTCATCAAACCTGGACTATTTCCAACCTTGGATCCAGTGATTAAATGGCAAATCAATTAATAAAAAGAAAGCAAATGAAATGGACTTATGAAGAATATCAAAAGTCATGCCAACCTTTTTCACTACACCTCAAAATCCACAAAAGAATATCACGGATCAGACATACCAAATATGGATAACTATGGGTAGAAACTGGAATAAGACCCCATCTCAAGCCAAACATGCTTGCCAATGTCCACAGGGACATCATATGAAACAAAAGACTCTCAAATGCAGATACACATAAGATAAAACTAGATATAAGACAGAATACAATAACGTCTCATTCAAACAATAAAGAGATGAAACTAAAAAATAAATAAAATGACAGAGGCTGAGGTAAGAACTAAAATAAATGAGATACAAAATAATAATCTCCCCGGAAATAAAACTTTTGAATTTACCTATGACAAAAAAAAAAATCTGGAGTTATCCAGATTATGTCGCTGAAGATGAATCAAATGACATTAGGGTAGAATTCTTTGAAAACAACAGAAGAGAAATCACCAAAGTGAAAAACCATATCATCCAAGTAGTGAGCGAAGTAACTCTTGCACAAATGTCAGATAAATGTCTCAAAAATTCAGATGAGAAAGTTAAACACATTGTGCAAATATACAATGCTGCACTGCAACACTTAACAAACAAACCACAGACAGAGAGAGCCAGTTTGGAAGGCCAAACTGATATGAGAAATAATGGAAATCAGATGAGAGATTTCAATACTAGAAGCGATCACAAGGAACCCAAATGTTTCAACACAAATGCAGGAAGATCACATGGAAATATAAAATTAAATCACTAAATGAAATTCCATCAATCAAAGAAATGCTAAAACAGATGCTGCAATTAAAGGCACAGAGAACGCGACAATATGAAAAACGTTGTCGGTTCTACTGCCAAAATAAGATATTCCAAACATACCTTAAGAAATTTTACAGCAAAATTCGAAAAGCAGTTATAGATGCCAAAAAACCACCATCTATTGAAAAAGTGCATAAATTTTCAGGAGAATATTTGGAGCAACCCAAAAGAATATAACCCTAATGAGGAGTGGATCTGAGAAGAAGAACAAATGATAGATAAACCTCTGCAAGAATGGGAAAATATAACCACAAATAGTGATAGGCAAGCTCTAAGGAAATCCAAAAATGGAAATCTCCAGGAAATGACAAGGTATCCAATTTTTGGCTCTATCATGTCATCAATTCATAAAACCCTTGTATAAACTCTATCAATTCTTATTAATAATTTTAATGAAGTTCCAGATATATATTTCCTGTCAAAAACGGGTGAAACAGATGATCCAAAAAATTATAGACCAATAACATGTCTGTTCACCACGTATAAATTGATCACGTCTGTCGTGATGAACCATACTTACTCTTTTCTTGAAGCAAGCATTCTTCCACTGGAACAGAAAGGATGCTGGAGAGGTTCATATGGTTGCCAAGATCAACTATTGATAAACAAAATGATCCTGGAAAATTGCAGGAAAACAGTGTGGATTGATTATCGTAAAGCCTTTGATAGTGTGCCACACTCTTAGATCCTTAAGACTTTGGAAATGTACAAAGTCTCCTTGGTGATGGTAAATTTCCTTAAACACCGCATGGGTATGTGAAAAACCACATTATACTTGAATTGCCTGAATATCCAAGAAGGAATCCTTGAAGGAGACTCCCTGTTACCCTTTCTGGTTTATCTCTGCTTAAAATCCTTTTCACATGAATTAAACAGTAATAACTATGGATACAAACTAAACAGGAAAGTATTAAGTCATCTGCTCTACATGGATGATCTCAAACTCTGCCAAAGACAACAAATAAGAAACAAGTAATACAGGCCAGTGTGTCTGGTATTGAATACTGAACTGAATACAAAAAACAGAATATCAGCCATAAACACATCGGCTGTCCCTGTGATGCAATACAGTTTCAACATCCTTAACTGGACCATAGTTGACATTAAGCAAATGGACACCAAAACAAGAACGCTTCTCACTTGCCACCACATGCATCATCCTAAGGCTGACGTTTATTGTCTGTATATGCCCAGATCCGAAGGAAGCAGAGGATTAGTTCAACTAGAACTGTCTTACAAAACTACAATAATCAGCATTCAAAGACACCTGGAAACTACAGGAGACTGGATGATGATCTATGTCAAAGAACATGAAAGAAGTAAGAAACTTTATTCGGTAAAAAAGGAAGCTAACAAGATCAAATGGAGTTTCAAATTAATGAAGAAATACAAGGAAAGCATAATGTATCTACTGCAGCTGCAAAATACTTAAAAAAGAAAGCAAAGGCAAATGCAATTGACCAGATACAGAAACAATGGCAAGGTAAATGCTTCACAGTCAATACTCTGGTTGTACCAAACAAGCTGATGTAGACAAATCTCATATTCATCAGTGGCTACATAGTGCAGGGTTAAAAGTTGAAATTGAAGGTTTTATTCATGTTGCACAGGACCAATGTTTACTAACTAGAAATTACCAAGCACATATACTGATTCTGTGATAAATATCCAGAAACAATCAACCATCTTGTATCAGGTTGCATGGTATTGGCACCCACTGAATATAAAGTCCGGCATGACAGTGGGCAAATATCTGCATAGGAAAATCTGCAACTTTTATGGAAAGGAAAATGTAAGAAATTAGTATGAACACCATCCAGACCTGGTTACAGAGATAAGACCTGTAATAATTTTATGGACTTTACACACAGACAGACCAATCAAAGCTAAATGCCCTGACATCATGATTAGAGACTGCAAACACAAGATGTGACTTTTTATTGACGTGTTAGTCCCTGAAGACTGTAATGTATCTTTGAAAATTTTCATAAAACTATCAAAATACACGGATCTTGAAATCAAAATCTCAAAAATGTGGCACATGAGGACATCAACAATTCCAGTTACTGTTGAAGCCCTTGTATTGATTGGGAAAGATTCCAGTAGACACATTGAAGGGATTCCTGGTAGTTTATGCCCTAAAGAAATATACTAATATGTAAAGTATGTGTGATTTTTTTTTTTCAAAAATGCTCAGTGGAAAATGTCATGATGCGATTTCTGACCTTAGATCTCTGGTTGGGACCCAGAAAGAAATGATTATACACCAGAAATCAAAGGTAATAAAATAATAACTCTGAATAGAAGCTTTAATTAATTCAACTTTAGCACTGAAAACGTCTTATTTTATAGTGAAGTATGGTTGTAAGCAAAAGGGGAGATGAGATGTACTTATTTTATAATCTTATTAATTATTAACGCAATAACAAACAATACATTTTATGTAGTACATATTTTTGAGGGGCTTTTTTAAATTGGTATCACCACAAGCAAGGCTGTATAGCCACTAGTGCGCAAGGGGTTACAGGGTGTGGAAGAATTAGGAACAGAAACATTAGTAATGAAGAGAAAGAGAAGAGAGTAATCAAGTGGTTTAGTAGATAGCGATTGACATTGCATTTAAATTTTTGCAGATTAAAGTTGACTGGAAAGCATAGAGCCGGGAGGGAGTTCCACAAGCAAGAAGTGCGAGATAAGAAACTGCTAGCATAGAATCTATGGTTTCATATAGCCAGCTCCACTGTAAATTGATGAGATCTCACTGGCAGTCTAGTACTGTACTTAAATTCATAAAGTCTAGGTACCATGAAGAGCTCATCTGAACAATTAACACAAAAGTATTTACAAAAAAAAAAAAAAAAAAAAAAGAATAAGGCACAAAGAAGCAACCTTACAGTGATGGCCAAGTGACTGAAGCTGAGCTGCCAGATCAGGACCAATAATATTGCTGATTCTTCTTTGGATCTTATCAAGGCACTCAAGGTAAATATCAGGGGCACCAGACCATATATGGCAGAAATATTCTAAGCAAGGACAAATGGTAGACTTATAGATATGTAAGATTCTGGCGAGAAAACTTGTCTTGTCTGACACAGTGAACTGACTTTCCTAGCAGTTGATCTAGCAATGGATTCAATGTCGTCTTCCCATCTCATGTCAGCTGAGAATATTAGTCTGAGAAGGCACAATGAGCCACTTTCTTGGAGGATAGCATCAGCCATGCAGATGTATGCATGTACCTCTACATGTAAGTACCTGTGTTTCTGTATGTGTGTGTTATCAATTCTTTGGAAACCCCTCCTATTTTTGTTCATTCTTAGCTTATTATAAGTAAAAAAAATATATATTCATGCAATAGAACAAAAGTAAGTTTTATTTTTCTTACTACAACCAGTATTTAATGGCAGACAACTATATAGTTTGTTTTTCTACAGCCAAAGAATATGAGTCAAGCAGAAAAAACAAGTGAAGTAAATTTTTTAAATTATTTGTTTCATAAATTTCTTGGAAATTAAATCAAAAAAAAAATTTTCTTTGAATGAAATAAAAATTTTCCAGAATTTTAAATCTGGAAAATTTTTGGACTAAATTTCAAATTTATTAATGTCATTTTATTTTGTTACCTGCAGTCATTTCAATCAAAACAGGAAGGAATTGTTTTGTTTTTTTTAAACTAGGTTTTTTTTTTTTTATTTAAAAGTAGATTTGATTTGAACTCCCCCACCTATTACAGATGATGCTGAGGATTTCAGCAATAAAAATAAAAACAAAATAAAACAAAACTTTGAAATTCTGTCAAGAACTGACAAATTTATGGAGTGATTTGAATTTACTACAAAAGCAAACAGTTCTTTCCTGAAACAGCCATTAACTGATTGGCTAAACATTGCAGCAGCAGCAGTCAGTTTGAATGTTATAGAAAACAAAATGTCATGTTTGAGGGGTGACAAAAAGTTTACAACCAGACCCCAAAACAATACCCTGTTGTTTGGTCATTAAAATACTGATTTGGAGAGTGGGTTGGGTAAAGAACATGTTAACTCACTTTTCTGTGATATGGGCACATGACTGAACAGTTAGAACATTAGCATTTAGACCATGTCCTAGTAGATTAAAGCATTCAATTAAAAAATTGAGTTTCCTGGAAATTGTGAGTTCAATCCCTGGGTCCAGTAGTACTGAAAAGCCACACTTTCCAGTTCAGTGGGAAAAATAGACAAGTGGGAAAAAATTTGAATAAGTTTAGTGAATATTAACAGATAAGAAAAATCCCTGAAGCATGTAAAGGGGAAAGAGAACAATGTATTTCCATGGAGGGAATAAAGGATTTATTTCAAAATTTCACTAAGTTACTGAATACAATGACAGACACCTGAAGAATGTCAGAGGTTACAATGGTGGAAACATTATGAATATGATAGCAAACAGGCAATATGATAATTCCTCATTTAAAAAATTCTGGTTTAATGTCATGATGGGTATTCATGTGGAAGGAAATTTTTTGAGATACAAAATTCTGGCTTTCAGACTGAAGAAAAACATGGATTTTATTCAGAAGTGCTTCTAAAATCTGGAAACTTTCATCAGTTTATTATTCTTATTAAGAAGTTGGTCCTTAGAGAATTTCAAATCAGGCTTACGGCCTTATCATATTGAAACATCAATTCTTGTACAATTATTGAAGTTAAGCAATATTGAGTCTAGATTGGTGTGCAAGTATACATGAAAAAAAGAAAAAAAAAGGCTCTAATATATATATATATATATATATATATATACCAGGTGGGTGTGTATGCATATATATGTAAGTACTAGTATATATATATAAAAAACACTAGTTTTGGTAGACAGATCTGAAAATCAACAGACATCAAATGACTTTATTTATTTATTTATTTATATATATATATATATATATATATATATATATATATATATATATATATATTTGCATTGAATAATTAGCATAAAAAACAAACAAACAATAAAATAATTTTTAAAATCCATAGTTCTAATAAATAGTTTAAATACCCTACAAAAAAAAAAGAAAAGATAACCCTTTATGAAGTGTTCAAAAAACAAATATTACGGCAGTTTTTTTATATACACAAAACCCTTTCAGGAAAAAATAAAATAAAAAAATAAATAAATCTCCATAGACACGTAAACCAGACTAGGCAAAATCATCTTCCGTTTTAAATTTAGAGACCCCAACCTTACCCTGACTTGACATCTATGAATGTAACTCTATACTGATACAAATTATTAACACTCTACACCCCTTTCTATTTAAACAATCGCTCTAGCCGTTACCATGGAAATTTTGATTTCAATAATGAATATGCTATTAAAACATGTAAATTTCAGAAATAACTTATTCCAAAAAAAATTTCGCTTGAAGATGGGACAGAGCTTACTTTAATTCGATTTAATTCAAATAATTATATTGAAGTTTTTGGCTCTTGTTTTGAAACATGAGAACTCTTATGTAGTGTGTTGGAATCATATTTTTAAATAAATAATTATATATATATATATATATACAAGGTGGCAATGAAGTCACTATACTGTTACTAATAATAAAAAAAGCAAATGATTGAAACAGGTCGCATGCAGTTTGAACAGTATCGGTAATTAATTTACTATTGTTTACCATACCATTTTATTGTTATTAACCAAAATTAGCATCTCTGCATTATTGTCTGTTGCATAAACCAGTTGTTTCATGACAGTCTGTTTCATGCTTAAACAAAATTAGTAGACCATGTGCACATGGGGCCAGGTTATCAAATTGATCAGGTAATTTGGTTTAAGGTCTCCTCCTATCCTTGGAGATCCCAGTGCATTTTTACTTACATACATTTTTGTCTTTCTTTCATTCTAACCTAAAGGAGCAGATACTTTCGGTGAAATGCCGGAGTCGTTTATAGATCTTCCACTTTGTCTCATCATCTACACATATATTTATATATAATTGCTGGCAATTCTTGTTTTCTGAGCATCCCCACCTGCTAGGGCAGCCAGCAAATTCCTGTTGCAGACACCTGCTCAGCCACATTTGTGTTTGTTCAATGCCTACAGAGCCCACCTGTGGTTTAAACTGCAAGTATACTGAGCGAACCATAGTTACATTTCCTGAGAGAGAGTGCATGATCTAGAATGATCATCAGCATGAACAATGCCAGCATGCTTAAACCCTCGGCCATGATGACTTGTAACTTCATGCTAGCACAACAATCAATGATTTCCAAACAGTTCCACCGACACAATTTCACTCACAAGGCTTGGTCAATGCATGGTGTAGTCTTCAGGAACACCCCAAAAGGTACTGCAAGTTGAGATAACCTCCATATCATCAAGATGTTACCTTCCTGATAAATCAACCATACTGAAATTTGTACCAGAATTTCATGGTTGGAAAGTGAACATCCAACCTACATAGTAACACCCACACATTATATATATATATATATATATATATATATACCTCCCCACCATTGGAAATAGTATGAATCCATCTCTTCTCAACTCAAATATTAAGGCAGACTAAGCTTTTTTGCCTTGGTTGACAACCAGCCTAAGTCAATTCTGAATTCAAAATCTGAGGGCTCGTTCTACGCATGCCTTCCCCACTATAATCAAATCATATGTGTAGGTACTTTGGTGGTTCAGTTCCAAAAACTGAATTTGTATCAAAAATCTTTTTTCTCAAAGAAATCCAAATCCTTTAAAACTACAAATTTTAAAATAAATAAAATGTGGAACCCACAAAAATACACATGAATTAAAGTTTGTCTACTTTCATTCTAAACAACCAAAAATCATTGCGTTTGATTAGGAATTAGTCAAAAGAGAAACAAATGGCTGACAGGAAATCAAATTTAAAATGCCGGCTCAAATATTTGGGTAGAAATGGTGTAGTAGTATTCTGGAAAGGACAAACATTGTATATCAGTTTAAATGTCCTTTGGGAGATTGTATCTGACAAAAAAGTAAGAACATATATTGGTTTGATGACTACAACATTATCAAGGCGTCTTACACTTCACTTGTCAGATACAAGGTCTATTGCACAACATCTAAAAACACTTTCATAATACCAGAAAATACTTGTTGACAAAACCAATATACTACACCATGAAAATAATAAATAAAAATTTCAAATTCTCAAGGATCTCTATATCAAAATCAATCAATAAACACTCAACAAAATTTATTACAAGTGTAGTAACAAACTCTTGAAATGCATTTGACAAACATTTAAAGCCATTTTGCATTTCAAACCAATTTCTGGTTAGCTCCCTTATATTGGGATGCTTCTTTACAAAAACAATTTCATAGCTACAATGGATAAATCTAAAATTTTAAAATAATTATAAGAGAGTGCATTCATGTGTGTTTTTAAAAATCACCATCACAATGATCCCAGTTACTATAAGGTTGGCTTTGTAATTCACCCCTGAGGATGATTTTGGAGGAGATTGAAAGTACTTGGCTAGGAAAAAACTACAGTACCTTCCTTGATGAATTTCATCTTAACATCAAAAAACTGATTAGAAAACTAGAAAGGATTATTATAAAAATATATAGATATAATATATCTATATTATTCAATGAAACATTTGAATGAAGATCTGCTGCCTAAATATATATGTGTAAGTTGGGATTGGAATACTGCTGTAAAGAGCAATCCAAACTTTCACAGACATTTTAGAGAAGAAACACAAAACAATGAAATCATTTTGGTATTGAAATCTTTGCTTGCAGAACATCAGTTCCAACAAGGAAATAAGCTAAGAACGGAATTTCCTAAAAATATCTTTCAATGAACATTATTCATTTTCTTTGCCAAAACTTGGATGACAGTTTTTCACATATTTTGACTAGTTTAGTATGTTCTTTGTTTACAATCATATGTTGGTAAGATAAAAACAAGGTACACAGAAATTACAGGCAAACACTGAACCTTTTATTTGAAAACTCATACTTACTATATATATATATATATATATATATATATATACATACACACACAAATGAAATGGGAGGATAGTGAAGATTTCTTGGCTGGACCAAGAAGCCCTTCTTCACAAAATTCTGATGGTTGTTTCATTTAACCATTTGTTGGGGGGGGGGATTGGGCCAAGAACTTTTCAGCATTCCTTTGTGTATTAAGAGAGAGAGAGAGAGAGAGAAAAAATATATATTTATAAATAATTGGTGTTTTATGACTATATCATAAGCATATTCAACCTAAACTGGTGTGTATATACATGCATATGAATATATAAATACCAACGATCATTTACATATAAAAACATGTACATGCATATACACATATATAATGTGTGTGTGTATGAGAGAGAGAGAGAGAGAGAGAGAGAGAAATGCAACAGTCAATCCCAATTGATGGTTAATTAAACAAAAGAGGTTTTGTGGCATTTCCTATCATGGGCAAATGGAAGTATATAAAAAGAATCCTTGTCACTTGAGTCTATTTATAGCTAAGAATTATTTATTCTGAGATTATAAATGTATGCTATTAATACTAATTTTATATATTTCATTGACTAATATGGAAATATTGTGTCTATTTTTATACTGATTCTTTTCAGTGGTCTAATCAGTTTCTTGATGTTAAGATTAAATTCAAAAAAGGAAGGCACCATAGTTTTTGTTAAGCTGAGTACTTTCAATCTTTTTCAAGATTATCTTCAGGATTAAATTACAAACACAAACTTATTGTAATGGCAGGAAAATAAGCATTCCATTGTGATAGTTATTTTAAAAACACACATGAATACATTCTGTTATAGTTATATTAAAATTTTAAATTTATCCCTTGTAGCTATGGAATTTTTTGCAAAACCAGCATTTCAATAGAAGAGAGCTGACCAGAAATTGGTAGAATTGTAAAACAGCATTAAATATCATATGTATTTTAATATATTGCTGCTATATTCATAATAAATTTTGTTGAGTGTTGGTTGGTTGATTTTGATACAGAAGTCCTAAAGAATTTGAAGTTTTTGTTTATTCTTTTCATGGTGGCGTATATTGGTGTTGTCAACAAATATTCTCCTGTATTGTGAAACTGGACAGGAATGTGTTTTTAGATGCTCAGCAATAGAACTTGTATCCAACAAATGAAGTATAAAATGTTGTGATAATATTGTACCTGAAGATTAGTGCAAGCATGGAACTCATAGTTGTACCATACGATGAAGAAAAAAAAAACATATTTATTATTAATAGTACAAATTTTTGCTCTGTTATTCTACAGTGAGCATTTTTATTACCACCAGTACTCATTGTGCTATATATATATATATATATATATATATAGATAGATAGATAGATATAGATAAGATCTAAGGTTAGTTTTCTTTTTAGATATTAGGTTTGCTCTACTTTGCGTATTGAGCACTTTACGTAGTTGCCTTCACTCGTTTTGGAGGGTTTTTTCTTTGGACTCTGACCTTGAACTCTGGATGATTGTTTTTGCCTCAGTTTCATGGTTCTTTTTTTTTTTTTTATTCCTCATTTTCCCTTGGGTACTGGTTTGTTCTACTACAATCCGAAATACCCAAGATTTTTCCAAGTGAGCACCACCATTTATATATATATATATATATATATATATATATATATATATATATATATATAAAATATAAAAGGCTCAAACACTAATATTCCATGATTATAATTTATTATATTGGAATTGTAATCATGATCCAAATCATCAGAGCTACAAATTCAAAAAGAAATCGGAAAATGTGAGAGGGAAATGTATGAAAGCTCTAGAGAGAGGGTGTAACAGAACAAAGAAGAACAAGAAAGGCTTTAATGGTGAAGGTGGGGGGGTTAAATTTTAAAAGAGAGAACTTTTAAAGAGAGGGATTAAACAACGGTTTAAATGAGTGAGATACAGATAAATATGAATTATTTTCAGATGCATAAATCACTACCGATTTGCTGACCTATTCCCTCACACTTGTTTCCCACTCCTGCACCTATACTCTCACTTGAGCCTTTTATATTATATTCTTACTCTGTCCTGGATATTGAGTTCCACCTGGATTCTATCCTCTTGGGAATTTATGTATATGTATATATATATATATATATATATATATATCAAGGCAATGTGGAATTTATTTTCTTGTGTGTATTTATATACAAAGGTGAAGTTGTCATTCATTTATCAAGGCTTTTAAATTTGAGAACATTTATGAATGTCCAGCAGGTGAGTCAAAACATGTAGAGGACACAAAGGGGCCTAATGCAAAAGTGTGTCAGGTCAAGAACTTTTCATCACCCCCTCATGTATATATATATATATATATATATATATATATATATATATATTCAGACATAAACTATACTTTTATTTTTCTTTATTTGTTTGAGTTGAAAGCCTGCTGAAATTTACGAATATTATGGTCCACTAAGAAATGCTATAAATGATAGCATCTGTAATAAAAAAAAAAAGTACAGTGTAACCCGGATATAAGAGAGTTGTTGCCCCCCCCCCGAGAAGAAGTCTCTTATATCCGGGTTTGGTCTATTTTGTTTAGATGAGTATGGCTCTAATTTGGGACCAGAGAAAATCTCTCTTATATCCGGGTTTCTTATATCCAGGTTACACTGTATATTCCTTAGCATAAAAACACAGTTGCTGCAACAGCATTTTTTCTATAAACCTCAGAATCTTTAATAAAATTCCAAAAAGCATAAATAATAATACATGTAAACAATGATGTAATCAACAATACATTCTCAAGCTATTGAGCAACACTTTATGAAATTTACCTGCAGCACTGTTTGAAGGTGTCTGACTAGAAGAAGGCCTTGACTGGTTGGATTTTGCACATGTTTTACTCCAGGAATTCCTATGTTCATCTGCAGAGGGTGTAGGGTGCACAGTGTGATCTGGAAGAAATTAAGCAATATTTAATTGGAAGTTACAGATGACAAATTGATTTTTCCTTGATAATTATTTTTATGTCTTTCAACATCTTTAATCATACAGATTGAAGGAAAAAGAGACATTTTGTTTTAGAACAGAGGATCCCACTTTATTCACAAAATATAACCAACTTAAAATTATAAATATTCAAGAAACCTTTCACTATTTATGATCCTTCATACAATTCATATTTATACGGTTGGTAATTTTGCAACATTTTAATACCTGTGAAAATGTCACGGTTTTCCTATTTGAATTTTCTGATGAATCTTAATTCTTAAATTAATGATTGAATAAGTTCATGACGAGTTCTACGACAATAAAATATCTGTAGAAATTCTGACATATTATTGTTAAATATTTGAGCTTAATGACTTTAGCAAAATATTGCAATAACAATCATATGAATGCTGGCTGTTATTTTAAGAAGTAAGGGGGTACAAATGAAAAGATTTGAAATGAACAACTTTTACCATTTTGATGAAACAAATGTTAAACACTTCTTTCATTTTTTCACTGAAATAAAGTAGCATCTCCAATATGTCTTTTCCATCTCGACACACAATCAAAACAAGATATATTTTTTATCTTCGATTCTTGTTTAGCTCTGATTAAAAAATGAATTTCCCCATTGTGTAGTAACAAAAGGAATATAATCTTGATACAAATAACAAGGAATGAGAGGGCAAGCAATTAGAAAAGAAGAAAATGATACAAGATGATAAAAGAATAATTAAAGTACGCATTTCCTACTCCCTGCCGATCGAAACCCCTGCTCCAACATAGGTCAGTCAGCTGACCACCATTTTCCAGATATGGACTAAAGAGATGCGGAGACTGGTTTAAAAATGTAAACCTTCTGTGTTATTTTAGTATGTGCTTACTTAAAGAGTGACCTCCCCCTCCCATGATAATCATTTGCAAAACAGGGAGAGGTAAAAATTAGGGATGACATGTGAGAAAGGGTGTGGATAGAACATTTAAAATGAATAGATTTTTCAGATTTTGATGTCATTCTGTTTTTTTCTTCTTGAATTTGCTCATGCTAAGTCTTGAAAAAAAAAACACTAAGAAAAATCTCAAGCTGATCTTAAAAATTGCCACAAATCATTGTTGATTTATTTAAGATGAAATGATCTATTATGACATGTCTCTAATTTGTATTTAGATACATTGTATTTAGTTTCAATTTTTCTAGTTGAATTGTTCACCTACATTTCATATAATCCATTATTGTACATAATTAGGTTACAATAAAATTTGTATTTTATATGAAAATTGAGATGTAGCAGAGTACCCTTACCCCATGTATCATAGATTTGGGAGTGGAGTGTATCATAGATTCAAGGAGGGCACGAGAAA
Source organism: Acanthosepion lycidas (assembly GCA_963932145.1). Taxonomy (NCBI): domain Eukaryota; kingdom Metazoa; phylum Mollusca; class Cephalopoda; order Sepiida; family Sepiidae; genus Acanthosepion; species Acanthosepion lycidas. Next base: position 999,950 of record OZ010601.1, read on the forward strand.
CGTGAACCAATCTTGCCCATAGAAAAGTCGAGTTGGCATTTTGGTAAATCCAGAAAATGTATTTCTTGTCTTCCTTTCTTGTTTAGCATTGATTAAAGAATAAATTTCCCCATTGCGTAGCAACAAAAGGAATATATTTTTGATGCAATTAACAAGAAAAGATTAGAAATTCCAGTATATTATTGTTAAATATTTGAGCTTTATGATTTTAGCAAAATATTGCAATAACAATCATAATATGAATGCTGGCTGTTATTTTAAGAAGTAAGGGGGTACAAATGAAAAGACTTGAAATGAACAACAAATATATTTATCTTTCGTTCTTGTTTAGCACTGATTAAAAAATGAATTTCTCCATTGTGTAGTAACAAACTGAATATAATCTCGATACAATTAACAAAGAATGAGAGGGCAAACAATTATAAAAGAAGAAAATGATACAAGATGATAAAAGAATAATTAAAGTACGCATTTCCTACTCCCTACCAATCCAAACCCCTGCCCCAACATAGGTCAGTCAGCTGACCACCATTTTCCAGATATGGACTAAAGAGATGCGGAGACTGAATGTTAACCTTCTGTGTTATGTGTTTACTTAAAGAGTGACAGCCCCCTCCCATGATAATCACTTGCGAAACAGAGAGAGGTAAAAACTAGGAGGTGTCATGTGAGAAGGTGGATGGACAGAAATATGAATGCTGGTTGTTATTTTAAGAAGTAAGGGGGTACAAATAAAAAGACTTGAAATTGAGAGTTTTTATTATTTCAGTGAAACAGGCATTAAACATTTCTTTCTTTCATTTTATCACTGAAACAAAGTGGCATCTCCAATATGTCCTTTCTATGTTTCCACACGATCAAAACAAAACAGTCTATTATTTATGAGGTATTGGCTGGGCATAACAGTCATACTATAATTATGATATTAGTTATTAGTATAACTAATGATACTGATTATTAAATTTTCTAGAGTTACTATTATTAAACTTACATATGCTGTGAAAAAATGGCACACTTAATTTTGTACTAATGAAAATAAATAATAACAATTGATGTTGCTCTGCTTTTTTTTTATTTATATTCAATATTTCTAAAATATGAAACTTAAATAAAATTAAAAACAGAAATTGATCCTCAAATATGTCTTCATGTTATAAGTGAAAAGCAATTTTAATAAATTCATTTTTAATATAACATATTTTAATGTACTTACTCTAAAAGGTTATTTATCCACAGAGCCCATTGCAAGTTAAGAGTTTCTTGAACATAATATTTATTTTAGTTTCTTTTGTTTAGCGACATATCAACCACTATGGGTTATTTAATGCTGAAATCTAAATATCTTGTATAGTTTTTTTCTTGTGATAATAATGGTTTTAGTGATACAAGTCTTACTAATTAACCCATAGCTGGGGGAGGTGGATTCATACCTTTCTCAAGGGTATTTTCATGTAAATGAATATAATGAACCCAAGCCAAAATTGGAACTCGGCTCTCTGATTAACAGTTCCAAACCATTATCCATTACACTTACCCAAACATCCAAGCTTACAGAGCCTGTTATTCCCAAGCAGTTACCCATCCTTGTACTGACCCGATTTGATGTTGCTTAACTTTGGTGATTGTACAGGAACCAGTTTTTCAACATGATGTGGCCCAAAGCCTACACTATGTCTTATTACAGGTACATTTATCTATGCCTGCTGAAAATTCTATGATAAATTTTGAAGATAAAAAAGCCATGAACAGACGTATTGGTTGCAATACCTTTTTCTGTCTTTTCTCCTTTTAGGATTTTTATTTTCTTCCCAAAAGTCAAATATATTTGGTGTCAATAGAAAACAGGGCAAAAGAAGAATTCCTTCAAAATTTTTCTAAGAAGGAAAATTATTTCTAACTTTATAAAAGGCAGCCAATTGAAATGTTTGTTTAAAGAGTAAAAACAAAGTTTACCAAAAAGTGCAGAAAAAAATAAAAGTGTTTGACAGACATGACATTTGTAAAGTCATTGCTGCTGGTTAATTGAGGTGACCTGATTTAACTACAAGATGCAGGATTTTAGAAGAATTAACAACAACAACAGGATTCAGCTAAAAATGGTAACCAACACTGATGAAATACACTTTCATACACTGTTTGATTTTTAAGAAAAATAAAGCCAACATCTAAATAAAGATTTTAAAATACTGATTAAATAAAAATTTTAAATAAAATTTAACTAAAACTTTGGTTCTAATCTTGGTGACAAGAAGCAATTTTGATAAAAAAATTTCAACTTTATTTGGGTTCTAGCCAGTAGTCCCACTCTTCCCTGGATAACCAGTGTTTCTTTAGGTTGAGATAAATTTCATAATTTTGTGCAAAGTTTTTTTTTTTTTTTTTTTATACACATTTAAAAATACATATCTATCTTTATTCTCTTTTTACAATTAATTTTACTGGCATATAATATAAATATATTTTCTGGAAATCTATCATGATTTTTACTTTTGAAGAGTCCAATCTAATTTACGGATTGAAACAAATTCTTTTCAAAAACATAGATAGACTACAGTAAATATTTTTATTTATCAAGGGTGAAATTCCTTCTCAAAAGGAGCAAGTTTTCTTGACCATGTGTCGAAATCTCTTGTCTGTGGCCATTTTTTTCCCTGTCAAATTGCATCATAAAAAGAAGTTAAGATAAATGAAAAATAAATGGAGAAAGTCACTGGATTTCAAATGAATTGAATATTCCTGATGGATTTCACTGGATTTCAAATGAATTGAATATTCTTGATGGATTTCACTGGATTTCAAATGAATTGAATATTCTTGATGGATTTCACTGGATTTCAAATGAATTGAATATTCTTGATGGATTTCACTGGATTTCAAATGAATTGAATATACTTCATGGATTTCTTAGTGTAACCTTGAAAATCTTTATAGAATTGTACAAACATATCTTAAAATAACACTTTGTTGTTTTTTTAAAAAGAAATATGATAGTTGCTTGGGGGTGTGATTTTCAGTCTTCAAGATGGACAATCATTCTGCAAAACATTAATCAATAAATTTAGGTTTCATTACATAAATCTTCCAATGATATATGTATAAAAAAAAAGGAGGAAACAAAGAGAGACATTTCTAATCATAATTTTAGCAGATAGCACCAAAATGAACAGAGTTAATAATTACAATGCCTGTATTGGGCTCGTCTATTAGCCCAATCTTACCTTCTTCGAGTAATGCACTATTCCAACTTTCATTCGTAAATCTAGCCCTCTGATTTGTTCATTTCTACCAATCAGGTCGCCCGCATGTGCACTTCGAAGTTTTGGCGCAAAATCATTTTGGATCCACCCACGTGATCATGACCTCTTAAAAAGAACCCAAAAGCACATGTGAGAAGCAGATGGAGACGAAGACCTGGGCAGATCAGCAGCAGACCATTTTTTTCGACCGCTCACTCAAGCTTAAAAGTGTGACTACTACAATTCACCGTCTCACGAATCGAGACAACAAATCTTTCCCGTTCAATATTTTCTACCAACTTCTTTGTCATTGAAGAATCTCAAACTATACATTCTCTTTGATCATCTACGATAAAGCAGTCAGTCGAATGAGCACAGAGATATACTAACATAATCCATGTCGCTTGCAACTATAATCTTCCCGCACAAACTAAAATCACAACTGACTCACTCACAAATCCAAACCAAAGAACACTTTGTGAACATCGAAACTTCAATCCAAACGACTTTACTGATCTAAAGTGAATTAACACTCACTACTATTCTAAGTAAATAACATTATCGAACAAACTCAACATATGCAGTCAAAGGTAGACTACTTTGTAATTACTCAATTCTAAAAACATAATAACGACATTCTAAATACTAATTACAATTTCCTAAAAAGACTGTAACACAGATACACAAGACATAAAAAATGGACAGAACAAAAAACTTCAAATATTACGAACATACCAACACATTATCATCTTCAAAAATATCCTGTACATATTATTTTAGTTGTATTAGGTTGGTGCAAAATGTTTTCTCACATAGTAACATATGTGAGAAAACGACATTATTTTTGCACCAACCTAATATATAAATGCATTTATTGGTTTTGAATTGCATGCATGTTTTTATCTTGTTTATACTGAAATTGTTTTATTGTTGTGGATGCAGAAAAAGTTCACGCAACCTGACATATAAAAATTCCTTCTGATTTATCTCAATGCTACAGCAAATTTCTTAGTTTATTCTGCGCATCCCCAACACCTGCATATCAGTATACATGTATATAAGTAAATCTCCTCCAGTTCCTATCCCACGAATGCAGGTGTTCCTCAAGGCTCCATCGTAGGCACCACTCTATTCCTTATCTACATAAATGACGTTCCTGATGCCATAAATTCCCAAGTTGGCATCTACGCGGATGACACCACAATTTATTCCTGCCTCAAAAACAAATCTAGTATCACTGACAAAACTAACCTGGCCAAGCGTCTTGAAAAGGACCTCCAATCAGTTGTGAACTGGGGCAGGAATTGGCTGGTCAACTTTAATGCTTCAAAAACAAAACTGCTCTCTATTAATCACCACAGAGATCCTTCCCTGCCCTCCATTAGAATGTCTGACGCTCAACTTCTCGAGAGCAACTCTCTGCGGCTGCTCAGTCTCACGTTGACTGCTGAACTGAGATGGAACAAATACATTGAGTCAATTGCTTTGTCCACCACAAGGAAAGTTGGATCCCTGTGCCGCGCCAGGAAATTTTTCTCTCCGGAATTGATCCTCCAGATCTACAAATCAACAATTCTCCCTTGCATGGAGTATTGCTGCCATATATGGTCTGGTGCCCCTTCTGTTTGCCTCGGGGTTCTTGATAGGCTCCAGAGGCAGATATGCAATATAATTGGCCCTACTCTGGCATCTCATCTACAATCACTTTCTCACAGACACGCCATCGCCTCTCTCTGTCTGTTCTACAAATACTTTCATGGCATTTGCTCCAAGGCACTGCATTCGCTGGTTCAAGCGCCCTACGAGGCTGGCATCCCGCTCTCACCCCTTCACTGTCGAAACTCCTAGATGTAGCCATCTCTTCTACTCCAATAGCTTCATGTCTCACAACTCTTGCCTGTGGAACTCCCTTCCCTATTCCAGTTTCCATGAGAGCTATAATCTCCAGCTATTCAAGTGTAATGTCAATCGACATCTCCAGTTGCCTTGATCTATCCACTACCCTTCTCCTCATCCTTTCTTCTATCACTCCTATCTGATCTTGCTCTATATTTTCTGTAACCCCTTGCGTCCTAGTGGCTTCCCACCTTGCTTGGGGTGAAACGCTTAAAAAAAAAAAAAAAAATTTAGGCCACTTTTTAAATAGGCAGGTGAAGAAACATTCTTGTAATAAGTGTAATATCAGAAGTACTTTGATCTTTTTTAACTTTCAGAAAATTGGTTTTGTCCTTTCAAAGTTGAAAAAAATTGGTGAAAATAAGGCTAATATTTTTAATAAGGCCTTATTTTTAGTTTGTTTGTTTTTGTCTAGTGGCATATCAACACCTCTATGGGTTATTTAATGACAAAATCTAAATATTTTGTATGCATTTTATGGCTTCAGCTACAGCTATTTTGGACATAATTTTATACTTTGAGGGCAAACCTATATCCAAATATATAGTTAGGAGATCTGAAAATGTATTGTGTTATACTGTACCTATGAATACTAATTGGTATATACCAATTCTCATAAATATGTTGGACACTATTGTAAATGGTGATAATATGCTGTCTAAGTAGTCCACCACTAGCAGTGGGTTATCTACTTCACGCTGCTGATGAGTATTGGATTTTGTTGATGTTATAAAGATTACCATTTCATTTCCGTCCCCAATTTTGGTCATTCCTCATTCAGTAACCTTTTCTAGGTTGCAACATATTGTTAGTAATTTTATTATGAAAACGTATTTTTATAATTTTCTTTAGTGTTGTATTGATTATCATTTTGCGATAAAAAATTTATTGTTGGTCATTTATCTAGAAAAAAATTTATTGTTAATAATTTTAGTACAGTGTAACCTGGATATAAGAGAAACCCGGATATAAGAGAGATTTTCTCTGGTCCCAAATTAGAGCCTGTGTTAATGTATATAAAATATACCAAACCCGGATATAAGAGACTTCTCCAGTCCTGACAACTCTCTTATATCTGGGTTACACTGTATAAAAACATGTATTATTGGTAATAATATTTTTTTCATAAAAATGTATTGTTGGTAATTTCACTACAAAACTTTTGTTTGGTTGGGTGTTCACTATTTGCTGATAGCTGAGTCATGGTATGCCAATTAAAATAGGAAAATTCCATTTTGGTTTGATGTTCTCTGAAAGATTTGAAAATGAGGGTTAAAATTGATTCATATGATAATTGATGATAAGGACAATGAAGAAACAAAGACCAAACTGTAATAAACTAAATAAAACTATAAATATCTTTGAGTTGCAGGGAATTTGAAAATCAGGAAACATGTATATGCCTGAATTTATGTCATTTTACAATTTAAAAAGCAATGAGGAATTGATAAAAATATTTTAAAGGAAAAAGTCATTGTCTCTGTAAGCAGGACTGGTGCATACTACCCCGGGGTTAGGGATGGGATTGATTGAGGACCCCCAGGCAGTAAACTGTGACCCTCATTATCTTAATATTTGCTTTTTTTCTACCTGCATTTATGTACATAACAAATTAAACTAAGTACAGTGTAACCCAGATATAAGAAAGTTGTCAGGACCGGAGAAGAAGTCTTTTATATCCGGGTTTCTCTTATATCCGGGTTTAGTCTATTTTGTTTAGGTAAGTATGGCTCTAATTTGGGACCAGAGAAAATCTCTCTTATATCCGGGTTTCTCTTATATCAGGGTTTCTCTTATATCAGGGTTACACTGTATAACCTTTAAAATGAAAAGATTCTGTTTTTTACTTTTTGAATTTGCTCATGCTAAGTCTTGAAAAAAAAAACACTAAGAAAAATCTCAAGCTGATCTTAAAAATTGCCACAAATCATTGTTGATTTATTTAAGATGAAATGATCTATTATGACATGTCTCTAATTTGTATTTAGATACATTGTATTTAGTTTCAATTTTTCTAGTTGAATTGTTCACCTACATTTCATATAATCCATTATTGTACATAATTAGGTTACAATAAAATTTGTATTTTATATGAAAATTGAGATGTAGCAGAGTACCCTTACCCCATGTATCATAGATTTGGGAGTGGAGTGTATCATAGATTCAAGGAGGGCACGAGAAACATGAACCAATCCTGCCCATAGAAAAGTCGAGTTGGTAAATCCAGAAAATGTATTTCTTGTCTTCCTTTCTTGTTTAGCATTGATTAAAGAATAAATTTCCCCATTGCGTAGCAACAAAAGGAATATATTTTTGATGCAATTAACAAGAAAAGATTAGAAATTCCAGTATATTATTGTTAAATATTTGAGCTTTATGATTTTAGCAAAATATTGCAATAACAATCATAATATGAATGCTGGCTGTTATTTTAAGAAGTAAGGGGGTACAAATGAAAAGATTTGAAATGAACAACAAATATATTTATCTTTCGTTCTTGTTTAGCACTGATTAAAAAATGAATTTCTCCATTGTGTAGTAACAAACTGAATATAATCTTGATACAAATAACAAGGAATGAGAGGGCAAAGGGCAAACAATTATAAAAGAAGAAAATGATACAAGATGATAAAAGAATAATTAAACTATGCATTTCCTACTCCCTACCAATCCAAACCCCTGCCCCAACATAGGTCAGTCAGCTGACCACCATTTTCCAGATATGGACTAAAGAGATGGGGAGACTGGTTTAAAAATATCAGCCTTCTGTATTATTTTAGTTTGCACTTACTTAAATAGTGACCTCCCCCTCCCATGATAATCCCTTGCAAAACAGAGAGTGGTAAAAACTAGAGGTGACATGTGAGAAGGGGTGTGGATAGAATTGTCCTGAGTTGTGGGGGTGGAGAAAGTGGAAGTTTTAGTAGTGCAATGGTGAGAATGAAAAAAAAAAATTAAAACAAAAAATAAAAGATGTAGAAAGGGAAGAAAGGGATAGATAGGGAAAGTAAAAAGACAGATTCATTATTTTTGGGAATGGAAGAGGTATGTGGGTGGGAGGGGTAGAAGACACAGGGTGAGGGAGGTTTTGATGGTTGAATAAAATGCACTTGTACTGAATTATCAAAGACATGAAGAAGAAAAAAAAAAAGGTTTATTTGATATGGAGCCTGTAAGTGCATTAATGGTTATCTCCCTTTCAACATAAATCAGAATACATTATGAAATGGACAAAGTCCGACAATTATTTTTTTAAGACATTTTTTTTTTTAATCTTTATACATTCTTTTTATAGATACAAATATTTAAGTAAATGCCCTGTTTATAATAAACAGTATTAAACAACATTTACTGGCCTGAATGTCTGAGAAATTGTGTTTAAAAACAGTAAAATCGACCTTGCTAACTGAATGCTCCTCTGTGGCCCAATCAGTTAAGGCTTGTCAGGCTATATGATGGTTCCATATAGGATACAGGTTCGATTCCTGTTGGAGGATGCATATTTTCTATAAAAATTTCTTGTACATTCAGGCTGGTAAATGTTGTTAATACTGTTTATTATAAACAGAACATTTACTTAAATATTTGTATCTATAAAAAGAATGTATAAACATAAAAAAAAATGTCTTAATAAATCAGAATCCAGACATTTTGGTTTGTATTTTCCATTATCAAGTTTTCAGTCCTTTTCAGAGCTTAACACACAGTTGTGGGACACCCAGTGTGGATCAAACTTATTACACTGGTAAAGTATTATTTACCCACTGCCCCGCGCAGAAAGATGTGGCACAAGGCTGAGTTTTAATGTTGGGTATCCGAGCCTGTATGCTTGGGCAAAAATTCCTTATAGACCTCGTAAAAACGGAGTCAGTTTCCCTGAGACAAAACTCTGCCCTTCAACATAGCTTCATCTGGGGGATACCCTCTGACATGTGCCAGGTAAGTATTACATTGGTAAAGTGTTAGCCACTCACTACTCTATGGCATCTGCTTGGATAAGTTACCTTTAGTTTCACCAGCTCAGACCTTCACAGATAGGATCTGCTATGCCATATTCATGATACCAAAATCATCCCTATTCTCTTAGTGTTATTTTAATAATGAGCAAGTCCTATGGACCATTTCTTCTCCAAAGCTGTTGCTTTATTGAATAAACTCCAGAGATTGTAGTTGCTGACAAAAATAACTATTTGATTATCTATCATGTTAATATGGACTCTTTGGCATTCTACAACCTGTATTAGGTTTTCATTCATTGATTTAGTCGGCTTTTCTTTTTGCTGTTTTAAATAACACTAGATATATAAATTTTTATTATAGCTGTTAAAACACACTTCTTTTTAAATCTATGAGCCGAGATAAGAAAAAAATAATTTGGTCTTTTTTAAACCTCTTTTGGCAAAGTCATCAAAATTCAGCTTTGCAGAATATAGTGATGTTTTACATGAATAAACTCATTAGCTTAAAGCTTTTTGGTCGTGATGTGTAATGCAAAAAAAAAAAAAAAAAAAGAAAGGAAGGAAAATTACTTGTCAAAGAACTTACAATAATTATTTGCATTTATCTTGGCACCAACATCAATTTTAAAGGGACTCATAATTTTACTGTCTGTTCTACTTTCATGTTGTTTGGCTATTTCTGTGAAAGATCAAACCTGCAGTCCATTCGTTCACTAAAAATTATTGTTGAGAAATCAGTTTTCATGCATTTGTTACTTCCTCCTTCCTTATAACAATCTCATTCAGTAACACCCTACCTTAAGTGGGGGTAAGCTAACAGTAGATAAAAAAAGTAAATAATATTTCTTTTACTTCTATAAGCCATGTCCCTTCAGACACTCATGGCTCTCCATAACTTCCTGTCCTTTGTAACTCTTACTAAACTTTGTTTTTTGTATCTCCTAAGTGTTGTTCTGCTATCTGCTTATACAAGTTCATTAGGCAGGAGGTTATGCATTGTTTTCCTCTGTCCCTCTAACCTTCACTCTGTCCTGTGAGTCTCAAAATTTCCAAGCTTTCTTTCCTCAGTATGTGTCCTAGAATATTCTCAGCATCCTTTTGTAGAACCACATTTGTATCACCTCAAGTTCCTTCTTCATCTGTGTGAAGATGGTCCAGCATTCATTGTCATAGAGGAGGACTGATGTTACATAACAGTTCAGTCCTCTTTTCTTTGTTTCTAACATAATTTTTCTGCTTCTTAATACTTTGCTTAGTTTTTTAAAAGCATCTTTCGCTATACTCTTCCAATCTGCCTTTGGATGTCAGTGTCACAATTGCTGTCCTCTATTAAAACACTTCTCAGATATTTAAATTGTTGTACTTGCTTGAGTTTGGTATCTGCAATTTGTAATTTGCATGTTGGGCTTTTCCTTTTGTCAACAACCATGCAAACAGTAGATAAAAAAGTGACTAACACTACAGCTAATAAATCAAATACCTATGTTTGGTTTATCTGTTGACAAAATATAACAAAGAGTTATGTTCAAGAAGAATGAATTATGAGTTTTCTGAGCATCATTTTGGTGGAGTTGGCATGTAGTAAGCTACTTGCATTTATTAGCATAGCCACCCTTTCATTATAGTAGCCTATGAGATGTGAACAACAACATTAAAAAAATTCAATGTATTTTAACTGATGTACATTATTGTTTCTGCCAGAATTTCTGGAATGAGGGGTTACCATTATTTACACTATTAGTAGCAGCACTAATCAGCAGGCAGATTAGATTTAAGGCTCCAAGTTCATAGAGAATTGTCCTACAGGACAATAGATTAGTGGATTAAAGCATTGGTTTGTGAATTTGATGATATAGTAATTGTGATTTCAATCCCTGGGCTGTGCATTGTGTACTTGGACTCAGTGGGAATAGGGTGAGCAATAACTGAACAGTACTAAAAATAAGAATTAGGACAGTAGAACAAGAACATTCCACCCCTTAGATTAAATAAAGTGTTCAGTTCAAAATTCACTGTAGATTACCCAGATCGATACATACCTAAAGAAGGCAGAGGGTATAACAACTGAAACATTGTGATAATGACAACAAATTTGAGGACAAAATAAAACTGAATATAAATAATGAGCTGTACTAAAAATAAGGACCTAGACATGAGCAGTGGAATTAAGTTCAGAATTTCTTGTAGGTTACCCAGATCGATATACACCTGATAAAGGACAGAGGGAATAATATCTGAAACACTTAGATAACAATAGTCTGACAATATTCCAAATATAAATTCTATAAATCATGATTGTATAAAGTTCAATTTGTTGGAAGAAGTATTGGAATGGCTTTTGTTGAGTATGGATATTATTTATATAAAAGAAAAGTTTATAAGTGTTCGATGCCAAGATAATAGTCCAAGCTGAGATATGTCTTTCTGTCATTGTCTTAGACATGGCAAAGGATCTAAAAGAGAAGAGGAGGGATACTAATCTTTGGATATCTGACTTTTAATAGGTTTCCATTAATACTGGAAAGAGCAATAACAGCTACTGGACTCGAGAAACCTATTTTCCTGAAAAAATTGTTTTAACAGAAAGATTTTATAAAGCTGTATTGGCTGCTCAGTCAATGAATGCCAAATGTTTCCTTATAGGAAAAGGGCTCATATTACTTCTACTATTACGGATGAGGAGAACAAATACTGCACAAGGTCAGTTTAAAGTAGGGAGCCAAAGCACATAGGCTAAGGTAAGGAATTGCTCAGTCCCCAAAACTAATGTCATGCTGTCATAGATATTCCACTGACCTTCACTCTTTGGCACAATGAGCAAGGTTCTTCCACAGGGTTGGAATCCCTGGAATCAGGTATCCCTCATTTATTTGTTGTGTTCTGCCCAAAAACAGAAATATAATCGAGAGATAAAAATGGAGTTTGTCTGCCCAAGGGGTGATACTACACATTGATCCCAACCCAATGGCCAGGGGGAGTGAAGAAAAGCCTAATGTTTCATTATAAGGAAATTGCTAATTTTACATTTACCATTCACGTACACTTCTTTTTTCTACTGCATTTGTTCTTCAGTATTTTATTACCTATGAGAAATGGCCTTAGGTATAAAAAGTGATGACCATGAAAGGAAACAAAATTATAGAAATTTTCAATAAACCACTTGTTTTTTTTTTTATTTTTAGAAATAAGAAACGTGTTCATTAAGTAGGGTTCAAGAAATTAAAGTAAAAAACAGAGATGGGAAGTAAAAATAGAATCTTTCCAAGATAAAAAGCAGGGACAAAAATGGGAAGTGAAACAAGAATCTTAGAAAGATCAAGAGAAAATTAGTGTAAGAGGCTTGCTGGCTTTATTATCAGATTTAGCGAAGGTGACATGTTGACTGTTGTTACAAAGCAAGCTTTCCAGAGTGAATTTTATTTCTTCCCAATAAACAACTCAAAATGGTCCGTCAATCCTAGACAACTTAATGCCCTTCTCATTTACTCACCTTCTGCCAAAATCTGTAGAATCCATTCTTTTCTATCACATCTAATCTTTACCTTGAGATGATGGCTAATTTAGTTTCAAATGCAATATTCTTTCATGATTTCTGTAACAGATCAGACTGTACATTATTTACATTATTTGGACTATTGTCCTCATCTTTGTCGCCATATTTATTACAACGTTTCGGCCGTTGTACACTCCGGCCTTCTTCACATTGTTGGAATGTCGAACTGAACCCTTTATTTCAATCACTGGGGTAGACTGTTCTAGTTCCATGTGCCATGTTTAAGGTAAGGCTTCAAGAACACCAGAAAGCTGTAACACAAGGGGAAGTGAAAAAAATCAGGCATGGCTGACCACATAAGGAGAGAAAAGGGAGATCACTACCCTCTGTGAGATCAGGTTGCGATCATAGACAAAGAACACTATTGGAAAATTTGTAAACTTAAGGAATCAGCAGATATGCTAGGCCACAAAAATCTCCTAAGCTGACCAAGCATAGAAATGAATATAATATGGGAACCAGTAATAAGGAGTGCCAGAGAAAAGCAATAATAACAACAAAAATTGCAATATGAGCACTGGTAAAAAATGTTTGCAGTCCCAGAAATTCATACACAGATGTCCTCAAGGACACATGGCACAGTGGATAATTGAGTTGGTTAGATCCAGTTACAGAACCAGAGTTCATTACCCAGTTAAGGCAGTGGGGAGAACTTGGAGAAGGCAATTAACAGGAGATAACTGATAACTGACATCCATTAAAACATGGCACGTGGAACTAAAACAGTCTACCCCAGTGAGCGAAATAAAGGGTTCAGTTCGACATTCCAACCACCTGAAGAAGGCCGGAGTGTACAACGGCTGAAACATTGTAATAAATATGGCAACAAAGATGAGGACAATATACTGAATAATGTAAATAGTGTACATAATACCTCATCTCAGAAAAAAGATTCATTCTTATAAATGCCTTGCAGCTGGATATGCTCCATGCTACCATTCTAATCTCAGGCAACAGTGTAAGAAATAACGTTCATTTCAGCCTGAATCATGGAGGTTTTTTGGTTGCTTTATTTAACAGCATATCAACTCCTTATGGTAAATTTAATTTTTTGGGAGCTTTGGTAATGTTTTTTTACTATTAAAATCTGTTGCTGGTAATTTTACTATTTTCCCATAGCTGGGACCCTAAAAGGTACTACCACACTGAGTCAGAGTGGACTTCGAAACAGCAGCAATTAAGAGGTGGTGCCATGCTCCTTAAGCACCCGCCTCCCAATCAGATGCCTTGCTGCCAGATGTAGTTTATCATCGTAACCAAGATGAGAACCATGCAGGTAGAACATTGTTGCTTACATATAAGACATAGCTCCAGAGTGGGTATATGTCTTGCCACAGTTGAAGAAAGCCAGTTGGCATTTCTTCCCTGTTAAACCTGAAAATCATGCTCTTGAGAAAAAGTGTGCTTCATGTCAGCCACAAACTGAGAAAAAACAAAACAAAATCTTAAAGTTGTTCAGTTTATTCGTATCTGAAGTGTAGGTAAAAATAAAAATAAAATATACTGTCCAGTGCAGGGATTGAGCTCACAACTTTCTGCCAACCAGCTAGAGACTTTAGCTTTTAATGAAGATGTCACACTCCAATATCCGTCTATATTTCTGAGATGAGGTATTCTAACTCTCTTCATTATTTACGTTGTCCAGTCTGAAGTCCTCATCTTTATTCTCATATTCACGATGCTTCAGCCACTGTAAGCTCTGGCTTTCTTCAGGATCTGTCTATATTTCTGAGAAGATTTGTTTGTTTGTTTGGGTTTTATGACATATCAACCACTGTGGGTTATTTAATGCCAAATCCAGTTTATATGAATTTTAAATGCCTATTTTGTATAGAATAAAAAACGTATAGCTGGCAACATTATTGTTTCAAAAAAAACGTATACCTGGCAACATTATTGTTTCAAAAAAAACGTATAGCTGGCAACATTATTGTTTCAAAAAAAACGTATAGCTGGCAACATTATTCCTTTTCTACAAACAAAAAACAAAAGACTTAGAGCTGGCAACATTATTGTTTCAAAAACTTAGAGCTGGCAACATTATTTTTCTGAAAACATTATCTGAGACCTTGCTGTTGGATGCAGTTTATCGCCATACCCAGGACGCGGATGTAGTTTACCGTCATACCCAGGACGTGAGCAAAACCTGGAAAACTAGCAGTTCACTATTTACCCATTGCTGGGACCCTAACAGGTGCTACCACCCAAGGTCAAGGTGGACCTGGGAACACCAGCAATTAAGAGGTGGTTCCACGCTCCTCAAAACCTCCAGATCAGAGGCCTTGCTGTTGGATGCAATTTAACGTCATACCCAGGACGCCTCATTGGGGGGGTCTTACCCCTCTACAGAGGTGCAGTCGGTGTATTCTAAAGCCCCAGCCGACAGGGCCGTTCTGAGAAGAGGTATTGTAACTAGTAAAACTATTTACATAGTTCGGATTGTTGTCCTCAAGTTTTTTTTGTTCTCAACTCCTTGTATCAAGTCTCACTATTGGATTACTTTGACCAATGCTTTTATTCACTGACCCAGTGGATAAAAGCATTGGTTGTAGTAATCTAATGAACCAAAGAGCTGTGAGTTCAATCTTTGGTCACAGAACAGGTGAACAAAAACTTGGAGAGTTGAGTTACTAAAGGGAGATAACTGAAACTGAGATATCCAGAAAAGGCATGGTACATGGAACTAAAACAATCTGCCCTGGTGGATGAAATAAAGGGTTTGGTTTGGAATTCCAATGTATATCCCCTGAAGAAGACCAGAGTGTACAATGGCCGAAACGTCATGAATATGACAATAAAGATGAGGACAATAGTCTGAAGAACGTAAATAGTGTAGATATCTTTCTATACCAACTAGGTAAAAAAAATTTGGAGAGTTGATTTACTAAAGGGAGATAACTTAAACTGAGATATCCAGAAAAGTCATGGCACATGGAACTAGAACAATCTTCTCTGGTGGCTGAAATAAAGGGGTCGGTTTGAAATTGTAATGTATATCACCTGAAGAAAGCTGGAGCGTCAACGGCCGAAACATTGTGAATATGACAATAAAAATGAGGACAGTTGTAAACTATTTAAATATCATGTGAGTTAGCATTCTTTGCTCTCCTTACTATAAATAGTTACTTGGTCAGTGATTCTAGGAGTTTGTACTTGACAAGTAGTTGAGTGAGGCTTGGATTCACTTCAAGTTTCTCTTTAGTTACCAAAACTTATGTCAAGAGCAACAGTCTGAACAATGTAAATCAATGTTAGCCTAGCCTTGTTGATTGGAAGTAGAGCCCTATAGATGTCAAGGCTTTTTCTTTCTCATCAGTTTTTGTCTGGCCTAGAGAACCATTGTCGCTCATTGTTTTTGTCAGTTGGTCGATTGCTGAGAAAGTCAAGCAGGGAGTGGAAGAGAAGAGAAGACAAGGAAGTCAAAACAAGCTGAGACGAGAAGAACAAGGTCTATTACTTAATTTGAACTGCACAAAACAGATAAAGTGCAGCTAGTCGGTAAAAAAAATCAATGGAAAGATCTATATATGATAAAAATATATGTATATATAAATAAAAAGAAAGAACAGTAACATATATAATCCGGTGTACTTATAGATATTTTTATTTTTACAAAATAGTGCTCAATGTAAATTTACAGAGCATTAATATTATAAATTAATTGATTTAAAATATAAATCAATTATGATAAAAATATAGTTTTTAAGATATGTTATATTTATGGGTTATACTGCTCGGTATCAGGGATAGAGTGTATATGAATATAAAAGTGGACATCAGAGTTAACACCCAGTCATGACAGTATGTTTCATACCTAAATGCAATCTTCAGGCCATGAAGACTGCATTTAAGCATGAAACAAACTGTTAGCATTGAGTGTTGACCTCAATGTCTATTTTATAGTTAAAAAAAAACAAAACAAAAAAAAAACTTGCACCAATGAAAAGTGCATACAAAAAAAATCAAGAAGAATAGGCAGTCAACTACTGATACCCCCCTGACATGTGGACTGATGGCTCCATCTACAAAACCCTGGATTCAGGATGCTGAAGGTAACATCAATCAGCTAAGAGACAAACCTTTTACTTGTATTAATATATTTCTGTTTATACATTATTTTTATAGATATAATTTAAGTAAATGCTCTGTTTTTAATTAAACAGTATTAATTACATTTACCAACCTGAATGTTCAAGAAATTTCATAGAAAATACACGTTCCCCAACAGGATTCAAACCTGTATCCTTTATGAAAATTATATAACCTGACGTGTATTACGATTCAGCCACAGAAAAGCGTCTGGTTAGCAAAGTCCAAATTATTGTTCATAATTATTGTTTATTTTTTTGCTAAAATATTACAAAATTATAGGAAATCCTCCAGAATTCATCAATTGGAAACTGAAATTACAAAATTTTTAACAAAGATTTCATATTTCTGAAAACTTAAAATAAAAAAGTTTAGTTGATCATGGCATATTTTTGTTTTGCAGAATTCTTTCTTTCCAAAGATGCAAACTCAATGCAAAAACCAACTCATTACCATGAAGTTTCAAGAAGCTGATGGAAGAAAAGAAAGACATTTTGAAGTTGGTATCACCAAATGCTCTACAAAGACTAAAGTAATTTCAACATTAGGAATTGATTTAATTCTTAGAATTGAAAAATGAGAATTCACCTATTACAGTGAAAGAAAATAAAGCAAGATTTCAAATGAGGAAATTGCAAGAAGAGAAAAGAGAAAAGATTGATTTACACAAAGCAAAAATAAAAAAAGACTACATTTAAGTTCAAAAAAAAAAAAAAGATCCTACTTAAAGGGAACATCAATTCAAATATCTCAAATGCAATGATGCCATTGATTTTAAGAATCAAAAACTCAAAATAAGGAAGTATCTAAAATGGATCCAAAAGGCAGCAGCAGCAAGCACAAGACATATCGTGCCAAATTTTTAATCCAAAAGAACAAAAGATGGTAAATTCTTACCTTAAATGAGAACAGGGAAACCTGAAAGAGGACAAATATCAAATGCAAAAAGAAGAAATGAAGCAGTAAATGGTAGCAAGTGTTAATTTTTAAAAATGGTCATTTTACAGAAATTCTCAGAGTGATAAATTATCAAATGTTTTTATTTTTATGTTTAATTTACTGCCCAAATTTCGAATCTAACTTGAAGGAAATTAATAAAACCTTATTTTGACATTATCAAAATTTTAATGCAGTAGCAGTAAAGAAGATTTTACAAGGATTTGTTATTTTGTTTTGATGAGAAGTGAATTACATTTTTTTTTTAAATGTCATGTTCCTTCAAGATGTAAGTGTTCCTGTCACTTCAGATTCTTTTTTTTTTTTTTTTTAATATTTGTAAATTTCCATGACTTTTTGGGAAAGATAGTAGAGTGGTTTCCTTTTGTTAAAATTCAAAATAATCCTTCTCCTAAACTGGTTGCCATCCAAGGCTAGAGAGTCCCAATTATCCTGCTATTTAACCCATAGCTGGCTTGAGAAGAGACAGATTTATAATTTTTCCAAGGACATTTGTGTGAAAGTGAATGCAACAGACTAGGCCCAAATTTGAACTTTTCTTGCCTATTTCATTTTTTTGTACCTGTAACACCACCCACACATCCACTGATATGCATCTTAAAAGTTTTAATGAATTCTTATCAATTTAAATGTTTTTGTGATTTATTCCTTTAAGATGTTTAAATGCAATTCTTTAAACTGAATTAACTTTTCTTCAATATTGTTTTTCAATTTTATATATGACTTAAATTTTCAATATCATTTTAAAAATATTATTGGCAGTTGTTTCATTTGTTTTAATTTTAGAATTGCATTCTATCCTGACTGTCATTTAGAATGCATCTATCCTGACTGTCAGTCTACTGTCATTAGTAAACAGACCAGAAAAATAAAGAATAAAAGCTGCAGACAAAATTATTGTGAGGTTAGGTTGCACAGTAGAATAATGGATTGCGGCTCAGATTGAGGAATCAGAGAGCTGAGTTCAAATTCCAGTCGAGCTCATTACATTCATTTACGTGCTAATACTCTTGGGAAAGCTATGAATCCAACCCTTCTCCCCTCAGCTATGGGTAAATAGTAGGATAGAATGGGTTCCATAGTCTTGGGTGGAAACCAGTCTAGGAGAAAGAAAACTCTGAATTCAAAACTATATGCAGCCCTGGCAAAACACATACTACACAGCTAAGGAAAGAATCATTCACATTGACTCAATGATCCCAACTACAGTCAACACCATTTTTTTTTATCTTTTCTCTTATATACATTTTGTATACAAGTCAATGTGTAAGCAAATATATGAATATAGATCCGACAGTATGAATATGTCCTGAAGATGGTCGACTAGACCAAAACGTCCGACGTTAACATTATATCAGCATTAAAACAGCATAATTGCATATTAGGATTTTTGTTTGTTTTTCTGTATATTTTTTTCATAAGTCAATGTATATGAGTCAATGTGAATGATCCTTTCCTTAGTTGTGTAACATAACTTGATGCTGATGAAACATAACTTCATTAATTTTTTTTTTTTTGTGTGTGTGTAAATGGATTTTGGAAGATAACTCAAGAATAGTGTTAGGGGACCTTCCCCATAATAACATAATGGACTATTCCATATGTAATAAATACTGCACCTCAAGAGGAAGCAGGGAGATCAGTCTGAAGTCTGGAGTGAGGTCTGTCAGGAGTCTGTCAGTCAGTCGAGTCAGAGGCAGTCCGAAACAGAGTCGTGTTCAGACAATTACTACAAGACATTGGAATAGTGATACTGGTCGAGACTACATTGTTCTCCCTACTAAACCTGATTGTTCGTACTAACACTTTCTACTTCTCTATATATATTCCTGTTTGTAATATATCTGTGTTATTCTATATCCGTGTTTGAGTTCTTCTTTATTGGTTCTACCTTGGACTATCACCATGGTACAAGGAACCGGACCATAACAAATAGTTTGACAAATTCTCTCCACATTTGGTAGATAGTATTGCTACTATTTAACTTTTAAAAATAATAATAATAATAATAATAATAATCATAATAATAATCACTTGCATGCCACCTTCAGCAGTCTCTGCTTGATGTCAGGTCAATTTGTATTTAAAGAATGGATGTTATCACTAAATTCTAGAATTATTAATATATCATTACTCTCATGCCACAATGGCTGATGGAGGAGAATGCAGACATCAAGGATTCTCCCTAGCTTATTCTTCTTATTTTCTTATTAAAATCTTAGGGAAATAACACTGTAATTAGCTGTTAATGAATCCGAGTTATCTCTCTTGGAAGCCAGTGACTCAACTCGATCGAGTTAGCACAATACTGTTAAAAGGCTATAACAAAAATTGTGCTATGGCGAACCAAGTTTGCTAGGTTACACAAACAAACACACTTTATTCATTTTTGAATCCTCATCATATCAATTCTGCCTTTTTCTTTTTTTAAGAGGCTATATTTGTAATAAGTAATTCAGATTAAAATATTTTGGTCTTCTGAGTGTCAAAGTGTATATATTTAATTGTTGTTGGGTGAGGGGGTCATAGATTAAATTTGATTAAACAGTTTCTTGAATAAAATGAAAAAAATATGTTTTAATGAGGAAAAAGAAAAATTACAAAACAAACAGAAAACTGTTCAGAAGTGACAAGCATTGTTGGAAAAGCCTCTTTGTTGGGTGGGGACCCTTTTTATGGGTGCGGGTGGGGGCTCTTTGTGTGGGGAAGCCTCTTGTGGAGGAGCCTCTCTGTGTGGGGAAGCAGTGCTAGAAACAAAGAATTTAGTGAGGAAGGAAAAATTTCTGGTGCCATTAGTTCCTGGTCTTCATGAATTACATGAAACAAATCCTTAAATGAATCAACAGCTACACAATCTTCTTTTCCAGCTGCCTTGATTTCTTACAACATTTATTTGTTGGACTATAAATATAATTGGAAGAGAGAAAAGAATTTTCAAATAATTCACTGCAGTGGTATTATGAATAGGAGGCAAGTATGTTCATTATTTACATTCAGACTATTGCCATCATTTTTGTTGCTATCATAAAGCTTCGGCCAATTTACCTGCTGGCTTTTATCAGGTTCATACAGATCTGGGTAACATACAGGGAATTCAAAACTGAACCCTCTATTTAATCTACAGGGTTAGATATTTTGTCTTGTTCTTATTTTTAAATAGCCTAGTGGATTAAAACATTGCTTTGTGAATTTGATGACATAGTAATTGTGAGTTCAATCCAGAGTCAGGGTAGTGTGTAGTTGGATTTGGTGGAAACAGGGGAGGGCAATAACTGAGCAGGACTAAGAATAAGATCTAGACAAGATATCCCTAGACATGTGCAGTTGAACAAGAACAGTCTACCTACCATAAATTAAATAAAGGGTTCACTTTGGAATTCCCTGTACGTTACCTGAATTGATATATACATGATGAAGGCCAGAGTACACAATGACTGAAACATTATGATAACGACAAAAATGTGGACAATAGTCTGAATGTAAATAGCGTAAATAATGATAACTCCTCATCCCAGAAATTCAGACAGAAACAGTGTGTTCATATATATACATTGTGTGCCCAATAATTATAGCCTTGTGTCAGACTGACTCGAACTTATAACACTAGTAATAACATCCAAGACTAAACTGTTAAGTGCAACATGATTTTTAAGTGCTCACAAGTACAAAATACTTCGTTTAGATATTTTTAATTATTTTATTTTAAATATTATTATTTTATTATAAAATATATTATATATTTATATTATTATATATTTTTTATTTTATTCTATTATTTTAAAATATATTATATATTTATATTATTATATATTTTTTATTTTATTCTATTATTTTAAAATATATTATATATTTATATTATTATATATTTTTTATTTTATTCTATTATTTTAAAATATATTATATATTTATATTATTATATATTTTTTATTTTATTCTATTATTTTAAAATATATTATATATTTATATTATTATATATTTTTATTTTATTATTTTATTTTAAAATATATTATATATTTATATTATTATATATTTTTTATTTTATTCTATTATTTTAAATGTTTATTTTATGTTTTATTTTATTTTAAATGTTGTCATTAACATTTAAACAGGCAGAAATATTTTTAGAAAATAAAATTCCAATCATCATTTGAAATATTTGGGCATCAGTTAATAATATTTTGGAATAGACAAAAAACAAGAGAATAAACACATCAAGATTTTCTTATGTTCAAATTACTGACAAGATATTAACATGCTTCTAAAAATAAACCAGTTTTTATCAGAATTTACTTAAATGCCAACTTATTAAAATAATGTCATTAGTATGCCGCTATGGCTGATGGAGTAATGCAGACTGTATAGTACCAGTAGAATAAAATAAGTAAAATAACAACTCTATATGCATTGTTTTGAATTTAGTTTATTTGTTGTGCGTTCTTTTCTCAAAATCATTTGCAGAATAGGATCATAAAAGTCAAAAGAGAAGCAAAACAATTGAAAGAACAACAGAAATAAAAAAATGGAGATGTGACAAAGTGTGCACATTAAACATCACGAGCAGAGTTTAAAGAATAGAGAGCTAGAGAGAGAGAGAGAGAGCAAGCCAATAAGTGCATTTCTAGAGATTTCTAGAAAAACAGAAAAAAAAATTATAGGACTTGATAGACCAAATATTTAATTAGAAAATTAGAATTTATACTTATAAACCAAAAGGTCTGAAAAAAAAAAAAAAAAAAAAAAAAAAAAAAAACCCCAAAAAAAAAAAACAGGAAATTTTAGATTTACTATATGATGAAAAAAATTAACCTTTTTAGTTTGAACGCCACATCTAACATTTGTGTTTTTGTTGTTTTAAGCTACTAAATTTCTATATTTTGCTTTTGTTTCAAATAACCGTAACAAAAATTCCAACAATTAAATAAACTGTACCAAATTTCCTGTTTTTTATTTATTTTTATTTTTTTTGTGGAGCACCCTGTAGAAAAAAATGTCAGAAATCCTAAATTTTTTTTTATTATTCTTCAAATTATTCTGAGTAATATCCTCACCTTTGTTTTTGTTGTTTCTACTCTCCATATTAAGAAAAACATAATAACAAATACAAAAATTATGATTTTGTTTTTAAAATATAATTTCTCTTCATGACATAGATGATATTACCTCTCCATAGATTCCATTTTTTATTATTACCATTTGTGAACTGCTATGACTTCTTGAAAAAATAATTTGGTGGTTTACCTGTTCCCTTCTTCTTATAAACTGGTAGCTAATCAAGGCTAGATAGCTACTCAGTCTACACTTTTATTTAACCTATAGTTGGGGAGATTAGGATACTCATTGGAATAATTTACAATTTCTCATTCTTACAGGATAAGCAGTCATAAATTTTATTGACGGATAAAGATGCGACTAATTGACCTATGTCACAATTGAGCCTCTGTCTTGAAGCAGGTTTTAGAATGAGGATTTCTGTATGACTTGAGCTACAAAATGCCAACATTTGGAGAAGATCAAATCTTGCCATTTTTCCAAATCACATACAATGAAAGTTTGAATAAATGAAAATGAAATGTGGAAGAAAGACAAGTGAGAAAACAAAAAAAAAACAAAAAAACAATGCAGCAAAATCAACTGCTTTTTACCAAAATGGGTTAAACAGACTTTATGTAAAATTTATGAATTTTCAGCATCATGTTCACATCACTCAATAACTCGTTTAGTATAAAATTTCTATTCTAAAATTTTAAAATATATATTAATTATTAAAATTTCCTTATTATCTAAAAAACCTTTTCTAAATTTTTAAAGATTGCATTTCTTTATGTAATTTCTCATTTTGAACAAAAGTTAAACAAAAAGTCAAAATCAGCCCATGTCTACACGAAGTTGAAAATTTTTCATCTTAATTTCTCTCTTTTAATCATTTTAATCATTCTATTCATCTCCCAAATTTAGTTTTTCTCTTTTTTCTCTCTTTTTTCTCTCCCCTCCTTTTTTAATACATTTGATCTTAGTTGTAAATTTCCTTCCTCTTTATTCCTATTTACAAAAACATTATGATTCATTTTTTTTATCTAACTCCTTGGTGTTGACAAGCCTGTTCTGAGTGAAGTGGCCATATATCATGTGGGGTATTGAATTTTATCTACTTGTAATTCATATTTGCTCTAATAAATATATTGAGCCCTCTTCTGTGGATCAGCTTTAATATTTTATATTACTAGGATTCACTTGGATGACTTACCACAGATTTTTTACCTGTATATATATATATATATATATATATATATATATATATATATATATATATATATATATATATATACAGGTATATGATTGGTGTATATGGAATGAATTCCAATAACCAACAATTACTATTCTTAAAAGAGTGCTCAATTGGCATTCAACGTCATCACTTGATAAGACACCGAGGGTGTTGAAACAAAATGGCTATTTTTGTAGTGATTTTATAACATATTTATGTTATAAATTTTTTTTTTAAAATAAATAATTATATATATATATATATATATATATATATATATATAGAGAGAGAGAGAGAGATGTGTGTGTGTAATCAAATATATATTAGGTTAGTGGAAAAATAATGACGGTTTTTGACATATTTTTTAACGTCAAAAACCGTCATTATTTTTCCACCAACCTAATACATATTCAGATATAAATAAAATATATCTGTAAAGACAATAAGAATAAAAGACAAAAGGAAAACTTTTCTTACCCTAAAGAACTTTATCAAAGTAAATGTGAAGATGTTATTCAATATTTATATACAAAAGTGGAGGAAAAGTTTTGTTCACTTTTCAACTTTTGAATTTGAGAACGCTCTAAAATATTCTTAGAGTTTGTTGTGCAAGGAAATGTAAACTATGGAAGATGCTAAGTGATATAATCAAATGCCAAATAAATGAAAGTGTATAAATGATATGATTGATATTTTACTTATTTATTGTTATGTGATTATTATTTATTTCTATGTATCTTATTTAACAATATTTTCCTCTACGTTACTTCTGTTTATAAATACAAGTTATAAAAAATCTCTACATTTAACTTGATAAAGTTCCTCAAGGAACAAAATACATTGATAAAGAAAAATATTCCTTTTGTATTTTATTCATTGTTTGTGTGTGCGTGCAGCAGTTTTTCATTTATTAGATTTTATTGCCTGATGAAATAATTAAAGACAATGAAAATTGACCACAAACTTTTGCAATGATCCAAAATATTTACGCAAATATATTAAAGATTTTTTTTTTATTTACAAAAGTAAATAAAGGAAAAGTTTGGTTTATGTGCAATAGAAGTACAGTGTAACCCGGATATAAGAGATTTGTCTCTTATATCCGGGTTTGGTCTATTTTGTTTAGGTAAGTATGGCTCTAATTTGGGTCCAGATAAAATCTCTCTTATATCCGGGTTTCTCTTATATCCAGGTTACACTGTAATGTAGTAGAAAGAAAATTAAAGACGAGATTGAAGAAGTGAAAGAAAAAATAAAGGAAAAGATGTGGTGAAAGAGAGAAAGAAAAGATGAAAAGAAAGAAGGAAATTTCGGGGTAAAATGCGAATGATTAAATACGTTGTAACCCGGATATAAGAGAGTTGTCGCGACCGGAGAAGAAGTCTCTTATATCCGGGTTTGGTCTACATTTGTTTAGGTAAGTATGGCTCTAATTTGGGACCAGAGAAAATCTCTCTTATATCCGGGTTACACTGTAATTTGTTAAGGATTTTAAATTTATTTTTCCGATATTTTGAACCATTTTCCTGGTTTTTGGTATATATTTAAATATAAATTTATATATTTATTTATATTAGGTTGGTGCAAAAACAATGTCGTTTTCTCACACATGTTACTATGTGAGAAAACGACATTATTTTTGCACCAACCTAATAAATACTTAGACATTTGACAATTTATATTTAAATATGATGAACTTATCACTTTCCCCACTTTGTCCCTCCAGACATTTTATTGACTGTGAACAGTCCCATCAACTACAAGGGGTCATTATCGAACAATGTGTGGGGAATCCTGGACTAATGTAACATTTTAATACTCTTTTTGCCTAGTCTGTCTATATTTCTGAGATGAGGTATTATGTACATTATTTACATTCTTCGGACTATTGTCCTCATCTTTGTCGCCATATTTATTACGTTTCGGCCGTTGTACGCTCCGGCCTACTTCAGGTGGTTGGAATGTCGAACTGAATGCTTCATTTCGCTCACTGGGGTAGACTGTTCTAGTTCCACGTGCCATGTTTGATGGATGTCAGTTATCAGTTATCTCCTGTTAATTTCCCTCTGAAAGTTCTCCACTACCTTAACCGGGTATTGAACTCATACACTTTGAGTCCTGTCACTGGATCTAACCTTATCCACTGTGCTATGTATCCTCAACGGCCGAAACGTTGTAATAAATATGGCAACAAAGATGAGGACAATAGTCTGAAGAATGTAAATAATGTCCTTTTGCCTATTACTGCAGCAGTTAATTTCTTCTCTGGTTTGGTTTGCTCTATGGCATATCAACCTCAATAGGTTATTTAATGCCGACAAGATTTTTATTGCTGGTAATATTTTTTTTTTTCAAAAATGTATTGCTGGTAATAATTTTTTATAAAGTATTTCTGATATTAAAACCTATTTTTATACTTTCATAGTATTCTGATATGTAGAGTGGAGGGTAACTATTTGCCCATAGCTGGGGCCCTAACAGGTGCTACCATCCTGGGCCAGGGTGAACCTGAGAACACCAGTAATTAAGAGGTGCTTCCACACTCCTCAAAACCTGAGAAAAGGCCTTGCTGTCGAATGTAGTCTATCGTCATACCCAGGATGGTTCTTCTCTGGTAGTAACAGTTTTTGCCTGTGATTAAACTTCTCACTAATAGTGACAAACCCTGCTAGTGAACATCATCCTCTCTAGTTTTAATATTTATAACAACAAATCACTCTTAGCAACAGATAATGAAAACAAAAACTCCAAGGAATTTTAAATTGAACACTTTATTTAATCTATGTGGTTAAATTGTCCATGTCCAGAGAGATGTCTTGTCCATATTTAACTGAGCAGTACTAAATAACTAGACAATATATCCCTGGACATAGATAGCAAAATGGGAACTATCTAACCCTGTAGATTAAATAAAGGGCTCAGTTTGAAATTACTTTAAGATTAATGAGATTTGGATAATAGTCTGTATGTAAATAACTCCTTATCCCAGAAATTTAAACAGAAAAAAAAAACCTACAGTAAAACAGCATGGAGCTTTTTATTTCACTGGGACAATATTCATTGGTTAGTTTGCATATACTATGACCTCTGTACAGATAGGTCTATAAAAAATAAGTAAATAACTGTCTGCTTGTCTTGTACAACAATGACAACAAGCCACCACACATGTTACACAGGGCTGCTTTTTCTCCCCATTGGGTTAGTTCATGAGTTTTTCTACTACAAAATACGTCATTCTAAGGATGAGGATGTTATATGGCACATGAAAGAAAACATAATACTTGTTTGCCTGAAGGAAAAACTGGCTTTTTGTAAAGAAATAAAAAACTGTTTCTCATTTTATAAACCTGTCCAATGGCAGTTGGGTAAAAAGCAAGCTTAGATTATTTGAATATATTTATTCAGATTAGCATAGTTTGGCATAAGACCATAGCAATTGAGACAGGAGTAAATATTTGTATCATCAGCATAGATAGAAAGCATTGATAGGAAAGGAAATTATGATTAATAATTTGTAGAATAGACTTATAACAATATGTTTCCCCAATCAACATAATCTTTACCTCTTCAAGTCTCATGTCAACTATTGTCTATCCTACATATCCTCATAATCTGCACTTTCATCTTTCACTTATGACTATACAATATTATTCAGCCACCCTCTACTTTGAATGACTCTTGGGCCTTGTATTAAATGAACCTTTAGTAAAATAAAAAATTCTTAGTCAAATCTTATCAACCTCTGTGTTTATCCTTGATAGTAAACCAGTTTTCTTCCTTTCTAAAAACTATAACTGATCAATTAATAAATGAAAAGAAGTCATTTTTACCTAAAAGTTGAAATTTTCTCTCCCATACTACTGAATTGTGTATATTTTTTTAACATCTGTATGTTAAGAAAGTCGAATTAAAAAAAAAATTAAATGAAACATGTTAGAAAAAAAAGCGATAAGTTAAAGGGAGATAACTTCTTAAACTATTTTTGTAGATCCACAAAATTTTAAGGTTAAATTTTTTAAAATTTGTCTTTTATGAAAAAATAATTAGAATAAAGAAATTGGCCTTTTGAAGAAAAGCTGTCAGTCAATAAAAAAAGAGTCTACTTTAATTTATTGTTATTTAAGTTAGTTAGCAAAAGACAGAGAGGTTACCCAGATATAAAGTATAGTGTTATATTAAGATTTTGTAGATCCCTGAGGTATAGGTATTGCAAAGCCCCTTGTAACATTATATATATATATATATATATATATATATATATATATATATATATAGATAGATAGAGAGAGAGAGAAAGAAAGAAAGAAAAAATTATTTTATTTGTTTTTACAAGGTTTACTGCTGGAAGATTCTATGTCTGGCAACAGGACTCTGCACACAACCAGGAGAACCCAGTTATCGCTCTCAGACAATTTCTGTGACCACACATAACTCCTTACATCTGGCCACCTAACTCCCCAGACGGTAACACTCTTGATTATTATATGTGGGGTCACAGTTGAGTGAGAGATCAACAAAACTCCTTGTAACATCAAAGATGTACTGAAAGCAAGGATTAAGGCAGTATTCACAAACTTAAACATGGAGATTGTCCAGAGCAGTTACAGGAGATTCTGAAGTAGTCTGGAGGCTGTGGTTGAAGCCAATGGCGATTTTATTGAATACATTTACTCTTTAGTATTTCAATATATTTTTGTACAATTTTGGTAGATATATCTGTTAAAATGAGATGTCAATGTGATTTTCAATTTTTGTATAGATGACATTTTATCCATCGCAGCCTGTATATTAGCATCAAAGTTTGCATAGAAGAAGGAAACAGATTGCTGCCACTGTGTGTGTGTGTGTGTGTGTGTGTGTGTGTGTGTCTTTGCATTATAATGCTCCTTTGTCAAGGTACTATTTCTATTGAGCCACTGATAAATGTATTCTGATGTATTCCTCACCTCGCAAATACCACTGATTTTAGGGTTATTTAATTCTTGACCATATGGTCATTCCCTCCTTGGTAATTTTGGTTGGTGAATATATCATATGTATTCATCTGCTACTTTATAACACATTGGGCTAACCTGAAGTGGGTATAAGTACCCTGATCACAGAACATCCAAAGCAGATCAGTATCTATCTATATTTCTGAGATGAGGTATTATGTACACTATTTACATTACTCGGACTACTGTCCTCATCTTTGTTGCCATATTTATTACAACGTTTCGGCCTTTCAGTATCTGTCTATATTTCTGAGATGAGGTATTACGTACACTATTTACATTATTTGGACTATTTATTACAATGTTTTGGCTGTTGTATGCTCCGGTCTTCCTCAGGTGGCTGCAATATCGAACCGAACCCTTTATTTCGCTCACTGGGGTAAACTGTTCTAGTTCCACGTGCCATGTCTAATGAATGTCAGTTATCAGTTATCTTCTGTTGATTCCCCTCTTCAAGTTCTCCACCACCTTAACCAGATATTGGACTCACACACTTTGGGTCCTGTCACTGAATCTAACGCCTTTATCCACTGTGCCATGTGCCCTGAAGATTAGAGGGACCTCCAAAGGCCCTTGATAAAACTAAAAAAAATAAAGATATAAGAACAAAGGAGATTTGTTTATTTTTAGATTTAATAGTGTTACTGTGAACTAACTTGAAAAAATAGTCTTTGGGTACCTGTATCTGGAGTGAGTTTTTAAATTTGATGAGCCTCTTGAAAGGGGCCCTGTTTAGATTTTTTTTTATAGACATGGTAGGCAAACATATGTAATGAAGTGGGGGCCCCCAAATTTTATTAGCCCAGGTGTCTCTAAATCTGAACTTGCCTGCACTGGAAAGTTATGATTGATATATATATTGCTCCATATGTGACCTCCTTTGTAAATCACTAGTGGGTCTTAAATGCCACTTAAGAATATCGCACAAAATTTCATAACTGACTCAAATAAGCTGTCAGATCCTCATACGTTGAAACTGACGGGAGAGTCCATTATTATATATATATATATATATATATATATATAATTAGTACTTTATTAATATAGATAATTTAGAGTACTTGTACTTTGATTCAGTGTTTGGCAGATGACTCTAGTTTTCAGCCACTAAAGCCCTTGTCTTAGTCTTTCACATTAAAGAGATGAAACAGTTTGTTGTTTGAAAACGTTTTGTTGAGCATCCTCTGTCCAACACAAATATCCTTGAGATTTCTTTAAAAGAAAAAAAAAAAAATCAAAATGAATTCATTTGAGAGACTTAAATGTTCCATCTTGATTCATCAATTGTTTTTTTTTCTTTGTTTTTCATTAAATCTGAATTTCTTTTAGGAAAAACTTCGAAAATCCATGCAAGTCAATAAATAAATAAAAAAAAAATTAAAAAAAAAAAAAATTTAAATCTGATTTTTTTTAAAATATCTAAACTGAATCAATTATTTGATCAACTCTTTTGGTTAAATATTTCAGCAGCAAAAAGAAAGAAAATCTTTAAGAAAAAATTTTGTTTTACCCTGAACCAGAAAATGCAAAGACCAGAAAAAATGCAAAGACCAGAAAATTGTGAAAACCAAAAAAATTGTGAAGACAAGAAAATCTAGTTTCTGAAGCAAATTATTTTTCTAAGCAAGAAAATTATTCAAGCCAAATGCGTTTTTGGAGGAAGCTTTAGCTCTACATGGCTAGCATTTACCTCTGTGGAATTGTTGACCAAGAATATCTGGGGTGTCTATAAAGATGGAAGTCACTGGAAGAAGAAGAAGAAATAAATGTTTAAAACAAAAACACACACAAAACAAATGCAAAACAAAGTGTGCCAGTGGCTATGGATTTTATGGCAGTATCAAATAAATTTGAGTAAATGTCAGTCAGGAAATATCTTCAGATGAAGTGGAAGAGATGAACAAATGTGTAAACTGTAACCTGAAAGTGAATGACATTTAAAAAATAATAATAATCAAGAATTGGTTTGACGTCAGACTTACAAAATTTATAAGGGTTTTCTTCAATATTGTTTTATGTTCTGAATGAAAGTGTTATTTTTTCATCAAAGAAATTCAATATTTTGTTAGGAATTTGGGTTTTTTAACAGTTCAAAATCACTTTAAACAAGCTTTGATTGACATCTGAGAGGTTAGTTTGTTATGGTTATATATTAACAGATTGATTGATGAGGAACAAAACATTTATCATACAAACGTTTTTCTAATAAGTCATCTAATTTAAAAGAATAAAAAGTAACATTTTCAAATGAGAACCTGTAAACAAAAAGAAAACAAACAAACATGGCATTATCACTAGCATGGGTCACATTACTAATTTTCACAAGTCTTTTTGAACATTGAAAACATAAAAACTCACAAACTATTGTGAGATATGTGATGTTGGTTGGCTCAAATGCAGATACAGAATTTTCAAAGGATAATTGTCTGATAAGATCCTGAAATTACAGCTATAAAGATACAAGTGGAACGTTCCACATCTCCAAATGACAACTACTGTTTTTTCTCTCCATTTGACACTAATGACATTCTTGTTGTGCAAGAGTTCAAATAGTGTATGACTTCTGAATTTGTTTTACGGCATATCAACCTCAATGGGTCATTTAATGCTGACAACTTTTTTTTTCAGGTAATATTTTTGTTTTGTCAAAAATCTATTTCTGTTAATATTTTTTTTCTCAAAAATATATAGCTGGTAATATTATTTTCAAAAATGTGTAGATGGTAATATTATTTTTACCAAAAACGTATAGCTGATATTTTTTTAAAAAATGTATTGCTGACAATAGTTTTTTTTCAAAAATGTATTGCTGGAAATATTTTATAATGCTTTTTACTTCAGTTTCGGGGTTAAGTATTTGCCCATAGCTGGGACCCTTACAGGTGCTACCACCCTGGGTCAGTGTGGATATGGGAACACCAGCAATTAAGAGGTGGTTTCATGCTCTTGGCTTCACTGTGTCAACTCTGGTAAATGCAAGTCTTTCAGTGTCACTCCATCAAAAATAGACGCAACAATAATTCTTGAGATATACTGATCTGAACGAACAGATATATTTCAACAGATGTTACTTGGTTGGTTAATTTTGTTTAGTGGTATATCAACGTTTAGGGGTTATTTAATGCCAAAATTTGAATATTTTGTATGCAACTGCATGCCTTCAACTACAGACAAAATGTTGGTTATTTTCCTATAAAATCTATTCTTGATATTCTACTATAAGATTTATTGTTAGTCATTTTATAATAAATATGTATTGCTTGTATTTTTTTTACTATCATAGTGTTTTGTTTTTGTTTGTGGGGTTCACTATTTGCCGATAGCTGAGACCCTAACAGATGCTACCACTTCAGGTCAGGGTAAACCTGGAAACAGCAATTAAGAGGTGGTTCCATGGTCATCAAAATATCCAACCCCCTGATAAGAGGTATTGCATCTGTATATAGTTTTATCCTCTTACCCAGTATTGAGTAGAAGGATCTGTCTATCAACAATGGAGTCAGGAGGATTTAGAACAACACATTTGTCGTATTTTGACAGAATACTTTTCAAGCTTAATGTAAATAGTCTTTCATAAATTATCATAACTGTGCTGCTCAATTAGATGAATAGTAGCTCCAGAGTAAATCATAAAAGATACTAGTTGACCATTATTAGTAACAATTACATCTGTCTTTTGTCACTTTGATATCATAAAAACTCAGAATCTGATTTACATTGGACTTATTTAATTTGTTCCTGATAACAAGATTTGTTATTTGGGATTTATCTTTTGACGAAACAAATTTTCAAAATGATGCAGTGACACAAGTTACAAAGTTTATTTTTAACTGGGAATTGTCATGTATTTTGCTAGTGAATGTTGTAATCACAACCATCACATTTCTCTTAATCTAGTTACCAAAAGATGATAGTTTGGCTGTTGTTGTTGCCTGACGAGACAAATTATTTCTTCCTCAAATAAATCAGATTACCTTTTGTCATTTCTTCAAGTTTAACCAATTTTATTTACTACTAGCAGCATGGCCTGGCATTGCCCATGCTTGATACAAAAATCATACAACTCATACAGCAAGTGCTATCACTTGACTTAAAATATTATGCCCTTTCTTGCCTTTAAAGGAGTGCCCTTTGCCATGCTGATGTTGCTACATGCCTTACTTCTTGCCTATCCCACACTGCGAATTTTTTCTAAGCTCTATACTAAATATTAAATCTGTTATGAAAAAAGAACTAAACAAAATGAACACAAAACGATCAGCTTTAAAAAAGGACTCATAACTGGAAAAACCGAATATAAAAAGAATGTTAACAACAAATACTTTTTCACACCCAACTCAGTTCTGTGGAATCAGAATCAACGTTGAGTTTAAGCCAGCAAATGAGCCAATTGGAGTAAAGTGCCATGCAGATTTAAATTTTTCCCACTTGTGACGAATGCAGCTATCGATTTTTTGGCAAGCTAGCATGCTAGTTAACATTCATTTCAGTCAGCTGTTGGCTCTCACGCTGGCCAATAGAATCTTCCTGCCTATTTGTGGCAGCCAGCTATTGGCTCTCATTCTGGCCAGTACAAAATGGCCGTAAACTACATGAAAACTGCTGTAGAAGCATGAAAAAATTGATTATTTCCACTATCAATGGGAGTTGGGAAATACAAAGCCAGTCTTGGCCTTTCTGCTAACTTGGAGCATGTGCATGTAAATTTTGGTGCAAATCCGTCGAAAATTGTGGCCGTGCATTCATTACACACACACACACACACATCCTTTCTTTTACAGATAGAGATTCATTTTCCTTGGCTTGCATATTCAATAAAATCTAAATAGTGTAAAAGTTGTACAATGTTTCAAAAACTTCTTTCCTTCTTTTAACAGCAACATCTTTGATCCCAAGATGAAAGTCTTTCAATGACTTGATCAATATTAGTATTAGGTTGGTGCAAAAATAATGACGTAATAATGTTGTTTTTTGACGTTAAGAAATACGTCAAAAAACAACATTGTTACGTCATTATTTTTGCACCAACCTAATATAACCAACAGAATAGTCACTAAATTTGAAAGTATAAAAGCTAAGTTGTTCAAAGCTCTAACATACATTAATGCATTTTCATATGATTTATAAAAAATTGAAGTGAAAAAGATACAATTCTCTACCCTTCACCACTACCCTACAAGCAGTGATGGGCAGGGGTTGAGTGACAAACCCTCTTGCTCTCTTTTTGTGCCTGATATAGTAGAAACAATATGGCGCTCTTTCTCACTGGAAGACTACTTAATTTCAAACAAGCCATGTGAATCACACGTATGCACACAATACATTGAAGTACATAAACATTTTTTTTTTCTTGATGGAGACCAGTGGTTCCCAACCATTTTTGGCCATGACCCACCAAAAGACTTCTAAAATCCTGATGCTCCACCTCTTCATGATATATAATTTTTATTATTAAATTCTATAATATTTATACAGTGTAACCCGGATATAACAGAGTCGTCGGGACTGGATAAGAAGTCTCTTATATCCGGGTTTCTCTTATATCAGGGTTTGGTCTATTTTATATACATTAACACAGGCTCTAATTTGGGACCAGAGAAAATCTCTCTTATATCCGGGTTTCTCTTACATCCAGGTTACACTGTATAAGTATATAAGTATAAGAATGGTTTATACAGAATAAATTACAATAAGCAACAAATATTATTCTTAAAAGAGTGCTCAATACAGAGTAGAGCAAAAAAAATCATTTATTCAAAAATTATAACATAAAAATGTTATAAAATCACTAGAAAAATAGCCATTTTGTTTCAACACTTCTAATGTTTTCTCAAGTGATGGTGTTGATGTAGAATAAAGGGTCTATTCTACATTCAACACCAAAATGGCTATTTTTATAGTGATTTTATAATATTTTTATGTTATAATTTTCAAATGATTATATATATATATATATATATATATACACACACACATTAAGAAATGGACAAAGTCCGACAATTTAATAAAGACATTTTTTTTATGTTTAACATTCTTTTTATAGATACAAGTATTTAAGTAAATTCTCTGTTTATAATAAACAGTATTAAATAACATTTACCGGCCTGAATGTCCGAGAAATTTTCATAGAAAATATTTGTCCTTTGACAGGATTCGAACCTGCATCCTATACAGAACTGTCATTTAGCTTGACGTGCCTAACTGCTCGGCCACAAATTCGACCTTGCCAACCGAACAATCCTTTGTGGCCGATATGGCAATACACAGATAAAGAAAAGTCTGTGGAGAGGAATGATTGATTATACCCCGAAGGAAAATAATGTGAAAAAAGGAGAAAAACAGGAGAGAAAGGGATATTACAACAATTTATTTATCTATTCCAGTTTAACAAGAATGCTTATAAGTTACTCCTGGGATAGAATTTATCTTGAATACACCCATAATTTATTATCTAATTAGTGCTGGAAAACAATAAAAAAAAACATCTTCCCAATTAGCAAATAATATTGTTATCAGTTCATTAAAGATGCATTTTAATGAAATTCCAATTTAAAGTACAAAAAGTATGAAGCAGTTTCCAAAAGAAAGCTGTCTGTACATTCATGAAATAAAATCAAAATGTTAGTGTAGTCAAAACTTTTTGAAAAATATGCTTCCAGAATGTGAGACATTTAAACAACCAATAACTAGCTCATTCTCTTCCATTCCCAAGAGAAAAAAAAAAAAAATTAAAACCTAAGCTCCAGACTGAGAAGTGACCTTTAGAATAATAATAATAATAATAAAATAATTACACTGTAAGGGAGATAACTCAGTAATTAGAGCTCTAATTTGATCATGGTGAATTTTTTTTGAAATTTAGAATAAAGAGGAAACACATCTCTGTAAAATGGAGTGCTATTGGGTGGCGGAAAAAGTAAATTGGTTGCTCCTATTCCATGGTGGTAGATGTAAGTAAATTAATTGGTAAATAAAAGGAGCAGAATTGAAAGGAAATGAGAGAAACAAGAGAATAATAATGGTGGAGGTTCTTTTATACAGAGAACGTTATCATGATATTTCCCGTTTAGGACAGTGCAAGTCAAACAGAGATTATGGTGTCCCAAGT
This sequence comes from Acanthosepion lycidas, assembly GCA_963932145.1. Lineage (NCBI taxonomy): Eukaryota > Metazoa > Mollusca > Cephalopoda > Sepiida > Sepiidae > Acanthosepion > Acanthosepion lycidas. The sequence continues at coordinate 1,036,007 of OZ010601.1, forward strand.
AGCGAGGGCCTGCCTGTCTTAAAAGTCTGGATTTTCACCTAAATTCTGTGCAAAATATGCAACAAACTCTTTGCCATCAGACAGGTGACACCAATGACAGACATATCCCTTGACATGAGCAGTGTAATGAGAACAGTCTACCCCTGTAGATTAAATAAAGGGTTCAGTTTGGAATTCTTTGTAGATTACCTAGATTGATATACAGCTGAGGAAGGCCAGAGGACACAGCAGATGAAACATTGTGATAATAACAACAAAGATGAGGACAATAGTCTGAATATAAACAGTGTAAATAGTAATAACTCCTCATCCCAGAAATTCAGACAGAAAGTATATATATTGTTAGTATAAATTTTAGCTCTGGTATTATACGTTGAGCACTGTTTTTTCACTAACAGCTCTCACCATACTCTATTCTCTCTCCCTCTCTCATATATATATATATATATATATATATATATATATATATATATATATCTGGCCTGATGATTGTGTTTAGCATGAAACAGTATGTACCTCTGAGCGTTGATTTCAATGTTCACTTTTATATTTACATATGCTCTATCTCATTTACTGTGCATTTTATCCCATAAATATCCCATACCTTAAAACTATATTTCTTTATATATATATATATATATATATATATATATATATATATATGTATGTATGTATGTATGTATACTAGCAGTATGGCCCAACATTGCCCGTGCTTGATTCAAAAATCATACGACTCATACAGCAAGTGCTATCACTTGACTTAAAATAATTTTGCCCTTCCTTGCCTTTAAAGGAGTGCCCTTTGCCGTGCTGATGTTGCTACATGCCTTACTTCTTGCCTATCTTACACTGCAAATTTTTTCTAAGCTCTATACTAAATAGTAAATCTGTTACGAAAAAAGAACTAAACAAATTGAACACAAAATGATCAGCTTTAAAAAAAATTTGTAACTGGAAAAACCGAATATAAAAAGAATGTTAACAACAAATACTTTTTCACATCCAACCCAGTTCTGTGGAATCAGAATCAACATATATATATATATATATGTGTGTGTGTGTGTGTGTATGTATATATATATATATATATATATATATCTCCATGCTTGAGAAACAATGTGTGTATATATATATATATATATATATATATAGTCAAAATTTCCTTACAACCTATTGAGAAAAAAAATTCTCCATTTACAAAATTTTATTTCCTCAAATTATGTCAAAGTTATTGTTTTAAATCCAATTTTGGATTTTTTTTGTTCACTTATTTACCAAATTTTTTATACACTGAAAACCAATTGGATGTTGGAGAGAAAAAAATAATGTAACAAAATTAATGGGTTTTATGCTAATATCATTATCTTTTCTGTCAAAATTGCAATTTAAAATATCCTGATGGTTGTCCAGAAAAATAGACACCTGAAGAAGGCTAGAGAGCACAACAGCTGAAATGTTGTGATCCTAAAAACAAAAATGAGGTCCAATTGTAAATGATGTAAATCAAACTCATCTTTGTTGATTTTATTGCAAAGTTTTTTTTTGTCAATTACTATAAGACTTGTATTTTGGATACTGGTCAGATTCACAGCCATATTTCCGAAACAGGAACTATGATCACAAATTAAATTGAAGGCAGTGATGGCACCTACCTTGGATCCATCATAAAAATCCAATATGTGGAATTAATAAATACTAAACATTTCAAATACCTTGGTGTACGGATCAGGTATAACAAATTCAGTATCGGAGAAAAGGAAATTTAACATGGAATCAGCTGCACTAGTGGTACTTTTGTCTAACATTGCAAATGACTACAAAACCAAAACCTCAGCCTGAAAATACAAATAACCTCATCCGATTGAGACATTCATATGAATGCCATTCATGGTACCAAAACTGTTCAGAAATATTTAACTGTCAGCTGTATACAACCAATTTCTAAGATCAATAGTTAAAAATGGTCTTGAGTAAGTAAATCCTGTGCATCTCCAAACATTGTAAACTAGTGCTACAGAATTACAAAAAAATTCTATCAAATAATAGAAATCATTCCATTTTCAACAGCTGCAAAAACTAAAATACATGTAAGTCGAAGAGAAAATAATGATGTAATCAAGATGTTGACATTCCACAGTAATTCATAGTAAAGGTTAGGAAGGAAACCTTCATCAATATTGTAAAGAGTGATAACAGTTACTGGACTTAGGAAATCTACTTTGCTGAAATATTGCTTTAAAAGAAAGCATTACTAGCTGCTTGGTCAATGAATGCCAAATGTTTCCATATGAGGAAACCATTAATATAAGCATTTAGAAATGACCAAGAAGTAAATGTTGCTCCCAAGTAAACACAGGAAAGATGAGATGGTTTCTATTCATTTTGCACTAATGCCTTTGGGAAAAAATAAAAAAATATCTCTCACTTCTTCCCACTCAGTTAAGAGTAAAATAGTAGAGCAAACCAGGCACTTTAGCCTTCTTAAAGTAAGCAGGCTAAGAGAAAACAAATCAGAATGTCATAGGCAGGGAATTGGGCCCTCTGTAGGGGTCTGTTTGGATATCAACACAGCTTCTGTTGTTAACATAAGGGTAACATTTATTATCATGTTCTGATGAAGCTTGAAACTAAATAAATTACTTAAGTAAAAATGCAAAAGAAAAAAACTCCTAATAAAACAATGGTACAAAGGAATTAAAAGCAAAAGCACGGAATGTCCAGCATCTCAGAGAATATCTTTTTGGCTTCAAAAATAAAGATATGAAAAACTCTTTTCATCAGCTCAAAAAGTTTTAGACACAAACACATTGGCTTTTTTGTTATTTCTGCCTTTTTAATATGAAAAAAGCAGTAAAAATGGATGAAAAGGATTTTCAGTGAGCAGATTAGAGATTTTAGCAATTAGAAAATATCTACAATGAGGAGAACAGAATTGATAGGTTAACGTTCCGTCCTCTTCCCTAATTAGTACATACCATGCGTGGCAGTTCAAGTGATCCTGAACGATCAATCAGTGATACCCTAGTCTGGACAGCAAAGTGTATTAGGCTATATGTTGTGAAGAGAAGATGCTTTCTAAATACATGGATCAAAACAGCTTCTTGCAACATGATACACTGGATTTGTGATTAAGGATAGACTTTTGTAATATCCATTAGTGTTCCTTTTCAGAGTTGAATTCTTTTTCTACAGCTCATCAACCATTTGCAGCTTACTTAAAGACAGAAAATATTTTAGATTCTAAGATCTTTTTTTTTTTTTTTGAGATGATAATGGTTTAGTGATACAAGTTTTCCCAATTAGCCCATAGTTTGGGTGGGGGAGAGGTGGATTCAAACCATTCCCAAGCATATTTGCATGTGAGTAATTATAACGAACCCAACTGGAATTAGAACTATGTACTCCAATTTACAATTCTGAGCAATTAAACATTGGACTACCTGGAAATTTAAGCTTGCAGCATCTGGTATTCCCAAGTGGTAACCAATCTAGGTATTGTCCAGGCTTGACATTACTTAACTTCAGTGATTGTAAGGGAACTGGTGCTTCAATGTGATGTGGTTGTAAACTTTTCAGGGTTGGAGAGAAGTCATATAACACATTTGTACACTTTCTAGCATGTTCTCTTACATAATAAACGATTTCATTTATAAGAGGAAGAAAGTCGAGGGAAGGAAAGAGAAAGGGGAGAAAGTCGAGGGAAGGAAAGAGAAAGGGGAGAAAGTCAAGGGAAGGAAAGAGAAAGGGGAGAAAGTCAAGGGAAGGAAAGAGAAAGGGGAGAAAGTCAAGGGAAGGAAAGAGAAAGGGGAGAAAGTTAAGGGAAGGAAAGAGAAGAGGAGAAAGTTAAGGGAAGGAAGGAGGAGGAGGAGAAAGTCGAGGGAAGGAAAGAGAAAAAGGAGAAAGTCGAGGGAAGGAAAAAGGAAAAAGAATGAGAAAGAGAAGAATGAATACAAAAATCTGGAGGGAATGGCAAGAAGAGGAAGAAAGATTAAAGAACAATAAAAATGAGAAAAATACACACAAAATGAAAGACAAATAGATGAAAAGACAATAAAAAAAAGAAAATACTTTTTTTAAAATTAAGAATTTAGAAAGGAAAACGTTGCTGGGTTAAATAAATTGACACCATGGGAAGAGCCAAATTAAACCTAGAATTAATAAAAGGACGTGTATAAAACTTTCACATTCAAATTCTAATTAATTCTCTTTTGTTCATTTCATGTTAGTCACCTTAGAAAAATGAACTGTGGTTAAATAGTAGGGTAGACTAGGATCTCTTGCCTTGAGGTGGAAATAAGTCATGGAGAATAAAAATTGAATTCATAACTAGGCTGAAGAAGGATGAGTTTCATAAAACTATCTTGCCTTAGACATCACTGCTGGAGTACATGTAATGCTTCTGCTAGGCAATTTTTCTTGCCTGAATCTATCTTACATATTTATAAGTCTAACATTTGTTCTTGCGTCAAATATTGTTGCTACATCTGGTCTCGTGCTCCTGCTATATATTTAGATATTCATGATAAAATCCAAAGAAGAATCTGCAATGTTATTGGGCCTCACCTGGCATCTCGACTTCAGTCTCTTTCCACCACTGTAACATAGCTTCTCTCTGCCTTTTCTATAAATACTTTCATGCTAATTTTTTGGATGATCTTTCCTCTATGATGCAAATTTTAAATTGTTACTTATAACCTCCCTCCATAGACAAATTGTACAGATGGGGACTAATTAGGACTTCATAGAAACTCAGGTATTATGGTGGCTGTCATAAGAATGGTAAGTAAAATGTGTTGTTTAGGTGTAAGGAATACTGTAGTATGTTTGGGTCAGTGATTGTGTCTAGCTAAGTTTAATTATGCAACATATGAAGTCCAGCCTTCCCCCTTTTGGCCTTGTGCCACATTTTTGAATAAAATAAAATAAATATCACTTTCCTTTATTATACCTAAACTTTATGAATTTAAGCACAGTACTAGATTGGTAGTAATGTCTCATCACTTTACAATTGAAATGGCTAGATATAACTGTAAGTTTTATGCTAACTGTTTCCTTTACCACACTTCTCGCTTGTGGAACTCTCTTTCAGCTTCTTGCTTTCCAGTCAACTTTGATCTTCAAAAATTTAAATGCAATCTCAATAGTTACCTTCTGTTTTCTGCATACTTATTCTTTTATTGTCCTCTCATAATTTTTTCATCTTCCCTAACCCTCAGTAACCTCTTGTATCTTAGTGACTTTATTGCCTTGCTTGGAGTGAAATGATTAAAAAATAACCCATTATGGGGCTTGTAATATGATGGGACTATAATTTGATTTTGAAACAGTAATGGCATCCATCAATTTGGTAAAAGTTCTAAGTAAAAAAGATGCTCATGTAAAATATTTTAAAAATCTATTTTAATGGAAATTTTATGAAAGATCAAAGCAAACTCCATCTTGTTGTTAATAGGCAAACATTTAAGAGTGAGTTCTGCTTGACTATTTCAAGAGAGCCATTTTATGTATGGCATTGTTCCAATAAAAACTGGGCAGATAAGGAGAGAAAATAAAGAATACAGGGAGAAAAATATGGAAAGAATTAGAAATAAAATATTTGGAGTGGTAGTCAATTCCAATGGATCCCATATGTCCAAGAAAAATGAAAAGAAAATGTCCTTGTTGCTAAAATTAATTCCATGGAGTTAGAAACCATTTTCTTTTGAGGAATTAAGTTGCACATGCGATAATTTTAGCTCAGTTATTTGGCAGGAAACAAATAAGGGTGGAGGTACTGTAATATATGAATTCAACCAATCAGGTTTATACTATAAAAAGTTATATTAATACAATTTTTAAAATAACAGCAGATGAAAATGATTTATGTTCAGCTTTTGCAATCTTTGAGGCAAATTTAAAAATATGTTTCAAAAGAAATTATGACCTGATTTTTCAAATCTATTGAAGATGATGCATCCATTGCTATTCTCATGAATTCTGAGAAAAAAAATTTGTTTATTTAATAATGTCTTTCTTCATCTGATTGATTTACATTTACGAAATTAGATTCAATTGCACATTTCTTATTATTTTGCTTATTCTTGAGAATAAAATAAAGAAAATGACCTGCAGAGACTCAGATTTTTATTTGGGCAGAAATTATTTCATCCCAATCAAGGCAATAAAGCCACTAGGATGCAAGGAGTTACTAAGTGTGAAAGAATATAAGAAAAAGAAAAACATTATTAAGGAGCAAGAACAATAAACAAACAAGAATCAAGAAAACAAGATTTTGAAGATAAAAGTTGACTGGAAAGCAAGAAGCTGAAAGAGAATTCCACAAGTGAGAAGTGCTAGAAAAGTAACTATTTTTTTTAAACAAAATTTATCATGTCCATTCATCATGGAGTTTAAAATTGACTATTTTAATAGGGTTCATGCCTTCATAGACAGAAAATCAAACAAGTTTTACAAAAGTTTAAAAATCATATATTTCCATCTTAACACTTCAAGGATCATCAGGAAATAATGTATTAATTTGTTGTAACCTAGAGAAGGTTACTGAATAGAATAATCACACGAAGATTGGTAATGAACTATAATACTTAGGACAAGAACAACACATATAAGATTTGCCAGCAGCACGTAGAAGAAGTAGTCAAATGAATTCCACAATGAATCTCCAGCTGCAGACCAACATACAGTATTTACTACTGTATTTATGTGAATGGGAACATTATTGTCCATAGGTATGTTACAACATAATTATAAAAAGTAAAAATAATAATCTTGTATTAATTATAGGGGTTTATAAAAAAAACAACAAAGAGATCAGTCTCAATTATAGGTGCTACTGATAAATGAGGATCTGTGGTGTGGTGTAATGCATGACAGCTCAGAATGGGGAATCATTGAGTCAAGTTTGAATTCCAGTCAGGTTCGTTACATCCACTTATGCACAAACACCCTTGGGAAGGTATGAATCCATCTCTTCTCTTCCCAGCAATGGGTTGAATAGCAAGAAAGACTGGGTCCTATAGCCTTGGTTGACAGCCAGTCTACCAGAGAAAGAAATGGCAACTTACTGCAAGAAAATCTCCCTTGTCAGTCATGAATCAATAGAGATATGATTGCCCAAGCGTGTATCACATATAGCAATTAACTAACTAATGAGCCATGAATACCCACATCTGGGCATCAAAGTGCCAATTTTATTTTATTTTTATTTAAAAAATTGAATTTTCATTGTATCTGAATACTAAAACGGGAAAAGATGTACAAAAATGTATTAAAACTTTTTAGATACATAATATGTGTGTGTTTTGTACTGGTTAGTAGAGCCGAGCTTGAATTCCAGTTGAGTTTATTGCATCCACTTATGTGTTAATGTCCTTGGGAAAGGTATGGATCTATCTCTTCTCTCCCAGCTATGGGTAAAATAGTGCACAGACTAGGTCCTATAGCCTTGAGTGGCAACCGAATTCTGCTGCATTGTAGATTGTACCTCTTTAGGGAAAGTGTAAGTGATCTGGGATTGCAAAGGAAGTATTTGTCGCAGATTACTTCCACAACAAGGAGAATAATTCACTAAGTTCAGACTTGAACATCGGGAATAGAAAGAAATGCAGAAAACTCGATTCGCAGGTACTATCTCAAAAATTACTATGCGCATAACAGTCAGAAATATAACTCACTTTCCAACCAACGTGGTAGCCCAATTCTCCGAATTTTATTTTCTCTTTTGCTTTTATCGGCCGAGCATTTTTTCATTCGTCGACAACTGGGAGAGGACACTTAATTTTTGCATATCAAAATACTTTTATTGTGACTCCTGCGACTGACTTGTTTTTAAAATATTCAGTCTTCAGCATGTCATGTGGAATACGTGCCCATTTTTGGTAAGTAATTTTGTTTTTTACCACATTTTCCCTCTTGGATACACGCAACACCCTCTCGCTTGGTTTGACGAGGTAAGTCAACATTTTCCTCGCCATACAAAGACTACAAGGTAACTTCAAAAACAAATCCACATCTTAGTGGAGGGACAGATAACCTCAATATCCCCGATGCATCTTGAATGTCACCATGAGCCACATGATGAGGTGGAGGGTGTTAAGAGAATCTAATTTTAAGAATGAAAGTTACCTTAGAGTTCAGGGTCATTTAGATAAAAGATTTCAAAGAACTCCTTGATATGCTCAGATAACCTTGCAAAGTGGAGGTCTTTTATCTGGGATTCGTATTGGTTGGTTGGCACCAACATTTAGCAAGTAGGCTGGAAAAGTTAGTTTTTGTAGAAATCTGCTTCAGAATAATCCATTCACTGACCAGACTAGTAACCTATACTGCAAAAACTCAGTAACACCCAAAATTATTTTTCAAGCATTTCTAACTTCTTACTGGAAAGCCTTTGATTTTTTTTCTTTTTCAGCCACTGACCATAATCAGTAAAATTATAATAAAATGTTTTTTTGTTTGCTATAAAACTTAGTTGGTCTTCTTGTCGTTCCCTTTACTTCTCTTTATTTTAGTTCTTTTGTCATACACGTGACAAGGGGGGGGGGTGACCATAGTGGCACAAAATAAACTAAATGACTAAAATCTTCTCTTTGCTAATTTTTTTTCCTTTCATTAAACTGAGAAATAAAGAAAGAATATTAAGTCATGAGAAATTTATTTATTGAAAAAAAAGTTTGAACAATTTTTTTTTTTGCTATCCTCTGCCAGCTGCAATGATGGAGAAAGCATTACCTCGCACCATCACCAGTGAGACACGCTGCAAGAGCCACTGTTTCGCGAGGCTCGTCCCTTAATCGAGACACAATCGCGCCAATCCTCTGAAGGAACGCCATCGAACGAGGGCCAATAACCCCAGAAGTCTCCACTGCCACAGGAGTAAAAAAATAATCTATCAGCAAGAGAAAAATATTTAACTATTTTTTTTATCTCTGCATAAATGACTAAAATGACAATGCGTGCGTGCAGAAGGCATGTAAAACATGCAAAAAAAATATAGATCACTACATGTGAAAACATTCATTTTCTTCAGAAAAAAACTGTGTTCAATGGGATGGAAGATTCGATTTCAAGAGAAATTTCTTTAATACACAAGAGAAAAAAAATTTAAGGATTTATTTTATTTCCCATCATAAGATATTAAATGAAATATGCAATGGATAATGGCTTGGAATTGTTAATCGGAGTGTGGAGTTCCAATTGCAATTGGGTTAGTTATATTCACTTATGTGCAAGTATTCTTTGGAAAGATATAATGCCACCTCTTCTCCCCTCAGCTATGGGTTAAACAACCAACCAACATGAAACACAACAGTAAAAATATTTTGTGTATTTATTGCAAAAATAAAATAAACAAATTTATTTGACAACTCAATATTTCTTCATATTTACATTATTTGGACTATCGTCCTCATCCCCGTGCCATGTCTAATGAATCTCAATTATCACTTATCTCCTGTTAATTTCCCTCTCTAAGTTCTCCACTGCCTTAACCAAGTATTGAACTCACACTCTTTTGGTCCTGTTACTGGATCTAACTAACACCTTTATCCACTGTGCCATGGGTCCTTGAGGACAACTGACATCCATTAGACATGGCAGCTTAACAGTAGTAAGAAAATAAGTAGGCATCTGAGCCCAGCGAGTGAAATAAAGGGTTCATTTCGAGATTCCAAACACCTGAAGAAGGCCGAAGCGTACAACAGCCGAAATGTTGTGATAAATATGACAACAAAGATGAGGATGATAGTCTGAACAATGTAAATAGTGTACATAATACCTCATCTCAAAAATATAGACAGATCAAAATTTCTTGCCAATGTAAAAAAAAAGATTTCATTTTGCCTGTTTAGATGGGATACAGTCAGTGTGGTCCCAGCTAAATTCACTTTCCATATTTAAATCAGGATCAATATCGTTTCCAGTAACATCATTTTCTTGTGCTGAAAAAGTGTTTTTAATTGCATTCTACTGTCAGTGGGAGCTTCTAAAAAATAATGTATATAAAGTTTATATGTGTTGATTTTGTTGATTGTATATAGTAGCATATCAACACCACTATGGGTTATTTAAAGTTGAAATCTAAATATTTTGAATACAACTGAATATATTTTGTACATAATTTTATACTTTGAGTAATGGTATGTTTGTTTAGATATATAATTTGTAGATCATAAAATGTATTCTATTTACATTATACCTCATCTCAAAAATATCGACAGATACTGATAAAATGTATTGTTGGTAACTTTACAATGAAAATGTATTCTCATATTTTTTAGTGTTGAATTGATTGTCCTTTTGCTATAAAAATGTATTGTTGGTCATTTTATTATAAAAATGTACTGATTTTTGTTTGGGGGTTCACTATTTGCCCATAGCCAACAGGTGCTACCACTCCAAGTCAGGGTGAACCTGGGAACAACAGCAATTAAAAAGTAGTATCAGGCTCCTAAAAACCTCCAATCTCTCAATCAGAGGTCTTGCTGTCAGATGTAGTTTATCATCATATCAAAGATATAGTTTATATGTGTACATTATATATATTCTAGTGGTTGTCATAGCAAGAGTAATAGGGGAGACCACTGTATATAAAATGCTCCCATGGCAAGTTTCTCAAATAGCCTCTGACAACTAAGACCACCTCCAAGCCGGAGAAGGGGGCAAGATGGATTACTGGCCCTACTTAACTAGCTGCTTCAGCTAAATTGAGCCCATCAGCCCAGGAAGGTAGTCCATAGAGTGGAAAGAAGAACCTGATTAAAAAAAACCTCCACCACTTTGTGGCCATATCCAAACATAGAAAAGGCTATGGAAGTAAATCCAGACAGAAAAAATGGAGTGGAGCCTCAAAGGTGGTTAACTGTCAACACTGACAACCTTCCAGCAACTCCTGCAGCCAAGCTGACTCTAAATGTATTGGCTTGTATTCCTTTGGATCTTTTTGGCACAGATGAGGAGGAGGAGGAGGGGGGCATGTGGTATGGGTAATGCACAGTATCTCCATAATCCTCACTACAGGTCTTATCACCAGAAGACTGAATTTTTACCAAACAGGGCACTACCATTATCTTGAAAGATAAACGGATGCCTACTTATTTTCTTACTAGTGTTAAGCTGAAAAAGTGCATACAGTAGGGCCCAATATTGTCATCAAATGCATGTTACATGGGATGAAAGATTTTCTCCCTAACATGGGACAAACTTTTGTAGGGAAAGTTGGAAGAATAGAAAGCAAATAATATGCATTTTTTCTCATCAAAATTTGAACTTTGAAATGGAAGGAAAATAAAATAAAAATTAAATATTTTCATCTGAATTAAAAAAAAAAATCTGTCATATATAAAGGATTTTGGGTGACTATAAAGAATACAGTTTTAATTAAAAAAGTAATTAATTTGAAAATGTTATTACTGAGTCATCTATGCTTTGTTTTGGTTCATTTTACAACATATAAACCCATTGGGTCATTTACTGCCAATATTTAACTTTTTTTAAACAAAATCTCATAATTAAACAATCAAAAAATTTTAAATAGTAAGACTACTGTTTGTTACGGTAATTTTTTTCTTTATTATTTCGAAATCAGTTTAATTTATTCTAGAAACAGGAATATGTAAAATAAATCAGTATTTTGAAAAACTTCTTTTAAGTTTCTTGATTGGTTGTATTTTAAGCCGATTGAATTAAAATTGTTTTATCAGTATGTGTTTTACGGTCAATGGCTTTTGGCATGCCACACATACCAGAGGATTTTTCTTTTTTAGGATATGCAAATGGGTTATGGTAGTATGTTCAATATGGAATTTTGACATAATTACATTTTCATTTTTAATTCTCCTAGAGTTGGTTTAATTTTGGACAATTTATTGTTAAGGCAGGAGTTCCATAGGTTCTTCTACTACTCTCTAATATATTTATTGATTGTTGGTTTTTGGTCTGTTTTGGGATTTTGGTATCTAAAGTGTTTGATGTGTTTCTTATAGTCGATGCTATCCTTGCTGCAGAATCCAATCTATCATTCCCTGTGATATCTATATGGTTTAAATTTTGAATGTTTTCAATGGTAAGTTTACATCCAGGTCCATACAGTATGTCACCTTAAAACTACTGTTATTACAACAATATGGGATATTTCAGGACAACAACAATAAAAACATGTCAGAATCGGTAAGGAACAGAATATAGTCAGATTTGTTGGGCATGTAAACACATTGGATGACAAAAATTTTAAATTAAGCATCTTTATATTTTCAGCATCTCTCTCAATTGATGTTTACCGGTATGTTTTCCCCCTTCCCTATTTATATATATATATATATATATATATATATATATATATCATTCCATTGATAAAAAATATTATATCTGAAGAAGTCCTTTTCAAGGTTGGAACATGCCACAGAGAATTCTTACCATTTTGTTATTCAGTAACCCACTATAAAAAATTTCATCAGATTAAATTTTTCTAAGACTGACTTTTGAATGTTCGTATATTCCTAATTAACATTTTAATTTCAAGCTGATGCCCATAAAATAAAAATAAAATTAAAAATCTTTGTATGCATTTGTTTTATTTTTTGATTGATTCATTTTCTACAGCTTAACCATTTGCAGGTTACTTAAAGCCAGAAAGTATTTTTAGTAATACAAGTCTGACTAATTAACCCATAGCTGGGAGAGAAGAAGTGGATTCATACTTTTCCTAAGGGTATTTTCACATAAATGAATATAAAAAACCCAACCAGAATTAGAACTCATCTCTGATTAACAATTCCGGAGCCATTATCCATTACACTACCTGCTCATCCAAACTTACAACACATGGTTGTAGAAGTCAAGTGACTTACCTGCCAACATGGCTGCCTCCTTCTATTTCCTTGTAAAAGCTGATTTTACCTTATTTTATAGGAGAGCGCCTAATACACCAGTTGGGTTGGTCCATTTTGCTAGAATGGACCTTCCCAATACATTTGCATGAGGGGTCTTTGTGCAGCTATATATTTCTCCATAAATGACTCAAGTCAGTTTTGGCTTTGGCTACATTTGCCTACTTGTGTGCTAAACCTCTGGCAAACTAGCTAATATTCAACATGGCGCTGTGAACAGGATTTCTGGGGTCTGGCTTTGGAGAGAATGGGACCAGTGTTGCTTCTATCTGAACAACACTATTTTTGTTAGAGGACACATATGAGCCTGTCTCCTGGTCAAACTCTACATGTGCAATCAAACTGTCCATGTTAGCTTCATCGTCTTGGAAGCCTCTCACTTCACTAGAGCGATTTCTTGATCGGCAAACTTTTGAAAAATGACCTTGGATGCCACACAAGTCACAGGTCTGATTCCAGGCAGGACATGCCTGTTGGCGGGTGCTGGTTCCTGGGATGCCATGCTTGTGGCTACCACATCCACTACAGCGGAACTTGTTTTGTTTTATAATCAGTTTTTTGGGGCTTCTGGATTGAGGGGGATTTTTTTCCACTTGTGTTGTTTTTTCTTTGTGATAGGTTGATGCACGCAATGCTGACATTTCAGTTGACCCTGCCATTCGTGCTTGGTCACGCAGTGCTGCCTCGAATGCCTCAGCATGGTTGATGTTTTGGTCAAGGGTCTTCAATGAGCTGGCCTTTGCTAGTAAATCTGCTTGGAGAGCATCATTTGCTGTACCTCTGCTGTCGATGGCTACCACTCTATTATATTAGATGAGGAGTCCCAACCGCTCACAACTTTTATCACAGAGTGGGGAAGGTTTATGTACCTTAGGATGCCTCAAGGCTACTTAGCATCTGGTGATGCATACACCCGTAGATATGATGAAGTCATAAAAGATATTCCCAGGAAAATCAAATTGGTTGATGATACTTTGCTCTACGACACCGGCATCAAAGAGGCATTCTATCATACCTTTGATTTTCTAATGAGATGTGCACAAAATGGGATTGTACTCAGCAAAGACAAATTCCAGTTTTGTAAGGACACTGTTCAGTTTGGTGGCCTTCAAATAACTTCATCGGGAGTATCTCCCTCTGAATCTATGCTTAATGCTATTTTAAATTTCCCTGTTCCGAAAACCATCACCGATGCAAGGTCTTGGTTTGGACTGGTAAACCAACTTGCCTGGGCATATTCATTAAGTCCCATTATGCTACCTTTTCGGGACCTTGTCAAAAAAAACTCAAAATTCACCTGGAACCAGACCCTTGAGAAAGCATTTCAGGAATCAAAGCGGGTCATTGTTGAACTAGTAAAGCGGGGCGTCTCAACATTTGACATCAACAGAATTACCTGCTTAGCTCCTGACTGGAGTAAAGACGGCATGGGATTTTTACTTCTTCAGAAACACTGCACATGTGCAATCGAACGAGCCCCTGTCTGTTGCCCTGAAGGCTGGCATCTTGTGTTTGCTGGAAGCAGATTCTGTACTGACGCTGAGCAAAGATATGCACCCATAGAAGGTGAAGCAGCAGCTATCAGCTGGGCACTTGAAAAGTGCCGCATGTTCATACTAGGTTGCCCAAACGTTATAGTCGTGACTGACCATGAACCACTCAAAGGACTTTTTGGTGATCGAGATCTCAGCAAAATTCACAACCCTCGCCTATTCCGACTCAAAGAGAAAAGCTTGAGATATCGTTTCACCATGCAACACTGCCCTGGAAAATGGCACAGAGCCTCTGATGCTATTTCCCGCAATCCAGTCACTACAGTACAAAGCCTACTTGATACATTCTCTATAGAACCCTCCCTTATAGAAATTGATGAATCAGATGAGACTTGTGCAACAATGAGATTGACAGCCCTCACATCAATATCTCAATTAGATGATAATCCTGCCATAACTTCCCCTGACCACATTCGTTTTGCTGGTCAAGAAGACACACAATACACCCTATTACGGAAAACCATAGACAATGGTTTTCCAAACAGTCGTCAAGCAACACCACCTACAATCCGGGAATACTGGGAAGTTCGTAACCGCCTAAGCAATGAAAATGGTCTAATACTACTTGACAGGAGAGTAGTGATACCAACCTCCCAGCGCAAGAACATATTAAAATGCCTACATTCAGCTCATCAAGGAGTAGTTGGCATGAAAGCGCGTGCCAATGACTCAGTTTACTGGCCTGGAATGAATGCCTCAATTCGCAATTACAGGTATAATTGCATTACATGTTCAAGGAATGCCCCAAGTCTACCACATGAACCAATCCAAATGACACCTACACCTGAATGGCCATTTCAACAGATTGTAATGGATTTGTTCTATGTTAAATCCTTCACATATCTTGCTTGTGCAGACAGGCTCACTGGATGGCTCATTCTGTACCGCATCAAGCCAGGGCAAGCGGTTGCTTCCAGGTTGATTTCCATCTGCAGAGAAATATTCCAAACATATGGTGCACCTGAGGAACTTAGTACAGATGGTGGACCACCATTCTCAGCTTACTCATTCCAACAATTCCTAAAAACCTGGGCTGTTAAGCAAAGAATTTCATCAGTGGCCTATCCCCAGTCTAACGGACGTGCAGAATTGGCAGTCAAGACTGCAAAAAGACTCATAAAAGACTGCACAGGACACCAGGGTTCCTTGGACAATAACATGGCAGCACAAGCAATCTTGCAATATAGAAACACCCCTATCCAAGGCATTGGCTTATCACCAGCGCAACTCCTGCTTCATAGACGTCTTCGAGATTTTATCCCATTGCACCCACAGTTATATAAACCACACCCTGAATGGATAGCCGCAGCGAAAAAACGAGAACAGAGATTATCCAAACGCAATGCAGACCTCGTCGAGAAGTACAACCGTACTGCACATGCACTATCCCCACTTTATAAAGGTGACACAGTCTCCATTCAAAACCCAAATAGCCGTCGATGGGACATAGCTGGGCGAATAGTAGAAACACTTCCCAACCGTCAATATAGAATTAGAGTTGCAGGATCAGGCAGAATAACCCTGCGGAACCGTAGGTTTCTAAGGAAACTTGAAGCACCCATAATCAAGACCCCCATACCAAGCGCCATGCCTGTGTCACCTGAGCCGACAATTACGGATACATGCAGACCACATCAATCTGCCAAAGACTTGGAAAATGGTGACATTACATTACAAAATAAACCAGCGTCCCAGGGCCCTACTCAATCACAGCCATCAAGAATGAGGATTCCCAGGGCGCTATCCCGACTACTCTCGTACAATCAGCCAGGCAATAGGGAATTAATTCCTCCCCAACGGCCAATATGCTTCCGCAATGGGGAGAGGAGGGAGATGTAGAAGTCAAGTGACTTACCTGCCAACATGGCTGCCTCCTTCTATTTCCTTGTAAAAGCTGATTTTACCTTATTTTATAGGAGAGCGCCTAATACACCAGTTGGGTTGGTCCATTTTGCTAGAATGGACCTTCCCAATACATTTGCATGAGGGGTCTTTGTGCAGCTATATATTTCTCCATAAATGACTCAAGTCAGTTTTGGCTTTGGCTACATTTGCCTACTTGTGTGCTAAACCTCTGGCAAACTAGCTAATATTCAACAATGGTATTTCCAAGTGGTCACCCATGTAGGTACTGACCAGGTTCAACATTGCTTAACTTGTATGGATTTGTCACAGTAAAGCACGAGGGATAATACAAAGAAGAAATAAGATTGAATCTTGTGAGTTTCCTTCTATTTTTAAAAAAATAGTTTCACTTTTGCTTTTCTAGGGTGTTTCTCAGAAACAGCAATATATAAAATACAACATATTTAAAGACAATGTCAAAATTCTTCTAGTTTGTGGTTAAAGAGAAAAATAAAAATTAAATTTACTGCCCAGTGCAGAGAGTGAGCTCACAACCTTCAGCCAACCAACTGGAGACTTCAGCTTTTAATAGAAATGTCACTCTTATTGACTGAAATAAGATCACCCAGTGAAGATCTATAAAGGTCAATATTTTTTTTCTCTCTAACCAGTGATTTTGTCTGTTGCCTGCAGAACTTTTGTCACTCAGGATTAATACCCTGCTAAGGATCTTTACCAATTCTTTGACTGCTGAGAGTGTCAAGTGGACAAGAAGAAAGAAAACTCTTAATTTAAACTACACAATTACAATAGAATCCTTTGCAGTCTACAAACATTTCATATTTGTTAAATATTCAACAATGGATCCCAACACTTTATTCTTAAAAGGCCATACACAAGAAACTTTCTCAACAAAAACAACAATATTCAAAGTGTTCAAATTCTAGTGAATCAATTTACACATTCAGTTTTGTTTTTGTTCAACAAAAATCAAAGAAATAAGAAAAAAGTAAAAACACTTGATTTTAGAAACATATTTAGAAAATCTTAACAGAAGCAATTCAATTCGTTGTCATTTTTTGTAGAAGACTAACCTGTTTTTGAATTTGTAAAATGAAGCATTGTCAATTATTAAATTTTGAGTAGCATTTCTATGATTGCAAAGATTGGTATTTGAGTTCAATCATTAACAGAGGCCTTTTTTTTCCCCAATCCTCACTAACAATCAAAGAATAATGATCTGGGGGTTGTAATAAAAAGGAAGGGAAATAAAATAAAAATAATAGCAAATAATTAATACTGTAATCCCTTGTATATAAATTGATAGGAAGTAAAAAAAAAAAAAAAAAAAAAGCAGAGAAATTCGAGTTTGGTTTATTTGGTTTGGTTTATTTTGTTTTAAAGCATATCAACCTGAATATGTTATTTAATGCCAACAAGTTTTTTTAGGATAGGTTTGTATAAATAAAAAATCATTTTGGTTTGGTTTATTTTGTTTTATGGCATATCAACCTCAATGGGTTACTTAATGCCAACAAAATTTTTTATTGCTGGTAATATTTTGTTTTGTCAAAAATCTGTCTCTGGTAATATTTTTCCTTCAAAATTGTATTGCTGGTAATAATTTGTTTCAAAAAAGTATTGCTGGTAATAGTTAACTATTTGCCCATAGCTGGGACCCCAGCAGGTGCTACCACCCCGGGTCAGGGTGGACCTGGGAACACCAAAAATTAAGAAGTGGTTCCACACTCCTCAAAACCTCCAGATCAGAGGCCTTGCTGCTGGACGTAATTTATCGTCTTACCTGCATCGGATGTAGTTTAACGTCTTACCCAGGATGGAGAAATTCCAGTAAAGAAAAACTTATTTTCATGTATAAAATACACCTGATTTTAGGGCAAAGAAAATGAGCCAAACTTGTGAAAAAAGAAAAGAAAAAAAGAGGATGTTTTATTTACTTTTGTGATTTGTAAGCAATACGAAAACATGATAATGACTCTTGGAGTATAAGACCACTAAATCGCCAATGCAAATTGAGAACATTAATTTTCAATAAAATTGAATGATTATTAACGTGGCCCAGTAGATAGAAGCATTAGTTGAAATAATTCAGTGACTTGACCCAAAGAGTTGTGAGTTCAATACCTGACCAGAGATGAACAAAAACTTGGGGAGTTGAGTTACTAAAGGGAAATAAACAAGATATCCAGAAAAAGCATGGCATGTGGAATTAGAACAATCAACCCTCTGTGGACTAAAAGGGTTCAGTTTGAAATTCCAGCATATATCACCTGAAGAAAATAGGAGTATACAATGGCCAAAACATTATGAATATGACAATAAAGATGAGGACAATAGTCCAAACAATGTAAATAGTGTAAATAACATGTTTGTTTGGTTTTAATTTTTAATGTGAGATGTTTCTTTCATTTGTGTAGTCCTGAAAGGACTGTTTGTGAGAAATCTTGGTCATTTTTCTGTGCTCATAGGCATCTTGATTACAACTCAGGATCATTACCATTGCATACTGCTATCCCATAACTTTTTGAGATGCCAGGGCATATACGCACAGATGGCAAAATAAAATTGTAATCTTCAGAAGGACAATACAAATGAGGACATTGGCACTATATGTACATGTTAAATTGTAGTAGATATTCTGATACAACATTCAAAATATTTGGCCATCTTCTGACATAATAACATACAGCCCAGTAAACCATCTGTGTCTGAGTTTTAGATTTGTGCATTGTGGTGAAAGAGTGCAGTGTAATCAGGTGCCATACCAGAGAGATGCAATTTTTCTTGCCAGAATCTATCTTGGACATTTACATTTACAAGTCTACCATCATTTTTTAATTAAATTGGTATCACCCCATGCAAGGTAAAAAAAGCCACTAAGACACAAGGGGTTACAGAGGGTGGAAGAATTAGAAACAGAAACATTAATAATGAGCAGAAAGAGAAAAGAGTAATCCGGAAGACAGTAGATAGTGATTGACATTGCATTTCAATTTTCGCAGTTTAAAATTGGCTGGAAAGCATCGAGCTGGAAGTTAGTTCCACAAGTGAGAGGTATGAGAAAAGAAATTGTTAGCATAAAACTTAGCATCAAACTACTGGTTACATCTAGCCAGCTCAACATCAAAATGATGAGATGTTGACGCGAGCCTAGTAATGCACTTAAATTAATAAAGTCTAGGTACCCCAATGAAGAGCTCACCTGAACAATTACCATGAAAGTATTTATAGAAAAAACACAGAGAAGCTACATTACAACTGCAGGAAAGTGACTGAAGCCGAGCCACCAGATCAGGACCAATAATATTGCTGATTCTTCTCTGGATCTTATCAAGGAGCTCAAGGTAAATATCAGGGACACCAAACCATATGTGGTTGCAATATTCAAGCATGGATGAATGGTAGATTTGTAGATATGTAAGATAGATTCTGGAGAGAAAAACTGTCACACATGACCGTGAACAGACTTTCTTAGCAGCTGACCAAGCAATGGACTCAATATAGTCTTTCCACTTCATGTCAGCTAAAAATGTTAGCCCGAGAAGGTACAACAAGTTACTTTCCTGCAGTTAGCATCAGCCATTCTGATGGAAGGCAGAATGGAGTCTCTCAGGTGATTAACGGAGAAAAGTTTATTTTTGGAGAGGTTAACATTAACAAGCCATCTTTTGCCAGAGTTAACAATGGGCTTGAGGCAGTTTTGGACATCAGGTGCCATTTTGACCATGTCAAACTGTTCAGCCTTACTATCAAGGCAGGAGTAAATGGTTGTGTCATCAGTGTCAATGTCAAGTTGAGAGCTGATGTCATCAGGAAGGTAATTAATGAAAATTAAAAACAGAATAGGACCAAGGATGAAGCCTTGGCTTACACCTGCATTAGTACGAAAGGAACTAGATGAGTTGCCATTCATGACAACTTTCATTTCACGATTTGATAGGAAAGCCTGGATCAGCTCAAAAATGTGTCCAGAGACACCATAACTTTTCAGCTTGTGGAGAAGACCTGTATGCTAGTCCCTGTCAAAAGCTTTTGAGATATCCAATGCTACAGCCCGAGTTTCACTATTTTTATTTAGAGCATCATAGACTTTTCCGTAATTATCATTAGTACATCAATAGTTGACCTGGAGAAACAAAAGCCATATTGCTTGTCTGAGCAAAGGCCCTATGATGAGAGATGATAAACCAATTCAGCATTGATTAGGGCCTCTAGGCTTTTCTCAAAAAGAGGCAAAGTTTAATAGGCCAATAGTTGGATAAGTCAAATGGTTCACCAGAGTTATTAAAAACTGGAACAACAGACAATGACTTCTAGCAAGCAGGAAATCAGGGAGCAGTGAGGTATTTATTATAAAGTTGAGGGAGACCAGGAGCTAGTTCAGGAGCACACTTCTTAATGACTATTACGGGGATGCCATCTGGTCCACATGCTTTGTGGGGATCTAGATTACAGATGATAGTTGGATGGGTCAGATGGTTCACCATAGTTCTGGAACAATAGACAATAACTTCCAGCAAGCAGACGGCAGCGAGTCATTTATTATACAGTTTAGAGAGAACAAGAGCTAGTTTAGGAGCACACTTCTTAATGACTATTACAGGGATACCATTGGGTCCACATGCTTTGTGGGGATCTAGATTAGAGATGATAGCAGAAACCATGGAAGGGGTTATATGCATATCACTCAACAGAGAATCAGTGAGAAGTTTGGCAGGCATATTCCAGATGAGTCAAGAGCAGAGTTTGAGGAGAATGTATAGGCAAAGCATTCAGCTTTATCAGTAGAGGATAATAACACCTCAAATAATCAATTGAAGGGAGGAGGAATAGAAACCTTGTACTTATTTAATACTCTATTGCAGAGCTGCCAGTAATCATGAGAGCCAAAGTTGTTAAAGGATCTGTGGTATCTCATTCTCTCAGCAAACAGGGACTTATCTCCTTCAAGGACTCGCTTACATTTATTACAAAATAGTACTAAATAGGTACCCATTATGATGAGAGATGTCATACTGGTATAACCAAAAATAGTGGTTCCTGTCTGCTATAGTTGCTGAGCATGCTGGTGTGAACTATGGAGATGATTTAGGTTTCACCTTAGCCATGCATTAAATATTGCTGCCACATCTGGCTTTATGTTTTTTCTATGTATTTAGAGATACTTGATAAAATGCAAAAGAGAGTCTGAAATATTATTGGTCCTGACCTGACATCTCTCAACTTCAGCCACTTTCCCACTGCCATAATGTAGCTTCCCTCTGCCTTTTCTATAAATACTTTCATGGTAATTGTTCTGATGAGCTTTCCTTTTTGGTACCTAGACTTTACAAATTTAAATGCAGTACTAGTTTGGCAAATAGGTCTCATTTTACAATTGAAATGGTATGATGTAATCATAAGTTCTGTGCTAATAGTTTCTTCTCTCACACTTCTCATTTGTGGAACTGTCTTGCAGCTTCTTGCTTTCTAATCAAATTTAATCTTAAAAAATTTAAATGCAATTTCAATTATCATCTTCTGTCTTCTTAATTCCTGTTCTTTTATTGTCCTCTCTCCTTAACGGTTTTCTTTTTCTCATTCTCTCAAACTCAGTAAACCCTTGTGTCTTGGTGATTTTATTATCTTCCTTGAGGTGAAATGATAAAAAAAATTGTAAGATCAGCAGATTGTGCTGCACAGATGAAAGAAAATGTGCTCCAAGTTGCAGAAACTGTAACACCATGTGCTTGTAAACCATATGCCAAACTTCCATTTACACTACAAACAAGTATGTTGTGGTGTAAGTAACATTGTGAGTGGGTCAATAAGAGGATCAAATGTGATGAAAGCAGGTTCTGCCTTCTTGCAACTAATGATCATCTGCATGTAGATCAGTGGAACAATATCTTCCAGAATGTATTTGCTTGTGACACAATTTCGACATCTCTATGTCACATCTCTGTCTTTGGTATTTGTAGACGGAATGTTGAATAGTACTATGTGTAATCCGTCTTGCTGATGTTCCTGAAACTAGAAGGTGATGTGCTACTCCAGGAAGATAATACCTGCCCACATGATGCCCATGCTACTCTATATACACTCTGTGATATGTTAGACAACAAGCAGCAGACTTGTTCTCTATTGAACATCTTTGGGATATGATAGTATGATACTGACTCGTTGAATTAGTTTGTCTGATTGGTGTCAACTGCTGCCAGAGGTATGAAATAATCTATCACAGGATGGTTTTCACCATATCCATAATAGTATGCTTACAAAAGTAGATACCTGTGTTAAAGTGTACTAAAATGGAATCTTAGTATTATTGGTAAACTCCTTATTTTAGAACCCATGCACACAGCTGCCTTTAGAATCATTCACAGCAATCCATTTATATTACTCATATGTTTAATCTTAGTTGGATGTTTCAATTTTATTTTCTATCAGGGAATATTAAGGTAAGTTCTTGGAAAGTTTGGCTAGATTTTGGGAAATGGACCAGGTTAAGAACTTTTCAGCACTCATATGGCCTGATGACTAAAATAAGTAACTGAAGATTTTTTTTCCAGGTACTATACTTATAGACGAGGCCTATGAGAAAGGAATGCAAGGAAGGGCTCTAGACTTTTCCCACCATTGTCAATACTGCCCCTAAAAAGCAACTTAAATTATTTTGAAATCAAAATATTCTTTTAACGTTATCATTTATAGTTGTTAGCAACCATGGACCTTTGTTCCCCCCCCAAAAAAAAAACTCCTCAAAAAAACAAGAAAAAAAACAAAAAAAAACACGTATAGATTTCCTTATGAGACAGATTTTATTTTAACTACCTTTACACTTTGACAATGTTTATTCTTTTAAAAAGTGATGATTAGAATTGGAATAAAACCTAAATACATGAAAGTAAATTTATACATTTTATTTGTTCTTAAGAATTTACAACAAAAATATTAAACACTATTTATTTATTTATTAAATTGTTTATTGGAATGATTGGCAAAACCTCGGCTAATTACCAATTCAAACTTTACAAAATGTTAAATAACAAGGATTTCCTTACAGTTGGTTCACATATTTTAATTTAATAAATTTATATAAATTTATGAATAAAAAATTGTTTTCATATTTCATAATGGTAAGTAATAAATACTGTATTAATCTTAATACAATATAATGTATTAGTTTTTAGAATGTTGTAGACAAAATTATTCTTGGAAATAAAGAATCTCATAAATAAATAGTTTATTATTTTTGTTGTCAATTCTTAATAAACTTTCATCATATGTTTAAATTTTATTGCAATTCTAATCAATGCTTTTTAAAACAATAAACATTGCCGAGGAGTGAAGGTAGTTAAAATAAAAGTGGTGTCATGGGAAAAACTGTCCTTTTGACAATCCATCTTGGGTACAAAGGTCCATGTTTGTCAAAATATTTACGAAATAAATCTAAAAAGTTAAAATATTAAAGTTTTTAAAAATTAATAAAATACAAAAAAAAAACAAAAAAACAATTTATGCTGTAATTTTCATAAAAATCACAACTTTAATTTTATTTAAACATTTTGGTTCAATCACCTTAAATAATTTTACATGGAAATGTCATTAATTTTTATGTTCAGAGTATCTTTCCATTTATTGTTTTTTTTAATCATTTCATCCCAAGCAAGATAATGAAACCATCAAGACTGAGTATGAAAGAATAAAAGAAAAAGAAAAACGTTATTAAAGAGAGAGGACAATAAAAGAACAGGAATTAAGAAGACAGAAGATAATGAATAGTACGACATTAAAATTTTTGAAGATCAAAGTTGATTGGGAAGCAAGAAGACAGAAGAGAGTTCCACAAGCGAGAAAAGAAACATAGCATAGAACATGGTTACAGCTAGCAGACATTTCAACTGTAAAATGATGAGATTTTGCCACCAATCTTATACTGCAGTTAAATTCACAAAGTCTAGGTACCAAAGAGGTAAGTTTATCAAAACAATTACCATGAAAATATTTATAGAAAAAGCATGAGGAAGCTATGTTATGGCATTAATACTTATATATACTTTAAGAATTGTGTTCTTTGCATTCAGATTTTATATAAAAAAAATATTAATGCATTTACAACTCTTCAAATTCAAAAACATTTTTCAATTTTCATAAAAAAATTTTGATTTCGAATTATGGCATGCCCTGAGTAAATTTTCTGTATTTGTTTATCATTTTAAAAATTCTCCCTTGTATTTTCAATTTAGTTCATGATAAACAGAAAACTAAAACATAATGAATAAATGTTTTTTGATGTTTCATTCAAGATTTTAACTAAAAACTGACAGTGAAAATAGAATTTTTTTGCTTTGTTTATTAAAGTAAAATTAGTTTTTGCAAAATGTTTTTTCCCCATTTCAAGATAAATAATAGAAATATTGAAACTGAATTCTTTTTTTTATTTGTGTTGCTCTTACCAGTTTAAAAAGGAAGCACTTAAGTTTTATATGTGTGTGTGTGTGTTTTTCATTTATTAAAATCTTGCCACTTTTGGTGGGAAATAAAAAAGTGGTGTTTTTTTTATTTTAAGAAAATAGTTGCTTTTAGAATTAATATATTAAAATTTTACTGTAAAATTTTTATATTCTCCGAGCATCGTCCTCCCAAATATACCTATTGTCCCAAACTAATGAATTTCCTATGATCTCAGTAAATGTTTAAATGTACTGAAAACTAACAGTCTTATTTTGTGTGGTTTCTCATAGTATAAAACCATGATGGAGAGTGGAATGGGGTGCCAAAATAAACTTTGTATCTTCTAATCTAATTCCTCAAAATAAAGGCCCTACTTGTAGGTAATCACTAACCAATTTGTAATCAAGAGAATAATAATTTTTTTTTTTTAATATGTTTCAATGTTAATTCACATCATCATTATCATCAGAAGAAGAAGAAAAAGAGAAAAAGTAATGTCTTATTTCTCTTATTTATCAAAATAGGTACAAATTAAAACCAAAGACATGAATAGTAGGTGGGGCAGATGAGAATAGAGGGAAGTCATGAAGAGAAATAAGAAGATTAATTGATGTTTAGGGATTCACTCCCTTGGGAAGGTGTTTAAAACATTTCCAATGATTTACTCTCGGTACAGATATTAAGATAGCTACTGAGATAAGGAAATAGGTGGGGATGGTTTTTAAGTCGTCAAAAAACTTGCCAAGTAAGATGAATATTTGGTAACGTTTAGTAGTTGGTTTCTTGGGTTATTGTTGAACAGTTTTGAGTCTATGGAGTGCTCCATAAATGTGGCCTTGTGCCTTACTGTGTAATAAATATCTACCTTCAAAGATTAATTTCTTTTTGACGGTCTGGAGATTTAATTCCACTTCTTATATTCTGATAATGAGCATTTAAAATGCAAATAAAATTAGCAGGGATTTGATTGAAGGTTTCAGGTGAAGAATTATTATTTCATTTGCCAATCTATTTGGTGACGGTCCTCATTTTGGTTGTTATGGCAACCAAGTTGAGGACAACTTGTCCAAGTAAATCAGTACATCAAGCAAGATGGAGAAACTACAAGAACATGAAAAGAATATTGTCAAAATTATTTAAACAAATCCATTAAAGGATTTAATTTACTTCTATAATAATAATAATCAAAAACAGAAAAGAAAAAGTTTTCACACTTATTAACATTAGTGTACTAAGTAACAGAAACGTCTCTGGAAAGGTTTTTGAAATATTAATCTAATACAAAAACCTGATAAAGGAAATATAAAAAGAAAATATAGGACTTAAAAACTAAAGCTGTTCTTGTTGAGGTTGGAGCTTTGGGACTGATAAAGAAAGGAACTGAAGAATAAATCAACAAAATCCCTGGTGCACCCTCTCTCTAGAGAAATCCAAAAAATAGATCTAGCAAGCACAGACAATTTACTGCAAATAATTTTGTCCATTTAATTTTTGTTGTTGTTGTTAATAGCTGTCTTTTGTTTAATTAACAACTACCACATCCTTTGATTACCATTGATTAAGACTTAGTATGTGATTAAAAAACTATTTCAGGTTAAAAAGACATTTTTTATCAAAGTAAACTGGGGAAAAAAAGTGTAATTGATATTTATAAAAGCTGTTAATCCTTTGAAGCCATCAGCAATGTCATAATACATATTGGGGACACAGATGAAAAATTCAATTTAGAAAAATATTTTCCAAATGGTACATGTGTAGGTTTTATTTCAATAATTTTGAAAAGTGTTAAAGTTTTTATATAAATCTATTTGTGAAAATATCTGCCATCATAACAAAGACACATTTTATAATTAAATCCATCTTTATGATAAAGAAATCATAATCCTAAATTGAGATTTTGTCATTCATTTTTAAAATTATCATTGCATAAAAGAAAAAAAAGACTTTTTTGAACAGTTGGAATTTTATAGTGAAAATCTTAAAGAATAAAATGCAAATTACTTTTGTCAGAAAAAAATGAACAAACAAGCAAGAGAGAGAGAAATGCTTCTAACTTACGTAACAGGATAAATCCATTTTGATTTTTCTGTATGTAAAAAAGTTGGTTCAATGTTTCTCGAAGTCGAATCATGGCCATTTTTATTGATGCCATCTTGGCATGTAATCTCCAACAGTTTGGAAAGCAGAAAAAAAAAAAAACAAAAAAAAAAAAAAAACAATCTCCTCTAATTTTCCTTTAAACAATGTCAAAACAGTTTCCAGTGAACGATTGACAAAATAATAAAGACCTGTTGTACAAATTGCTTAGGTTATTGGCTCAAACATATTGTTATTTAAAAAAAAAATGCATTCTTTGATTTCCTCAACTTGTGTATGTCAAAAAGTATCCATTTCCTTCCTCAGTATAAAAGGAGAAAAGACATGGGGGGAGGCGGAAATAGTTTTGGTTCGAACAAACAATAAAGACAAAAAACCCACAATAATTTGAAGCATTTGCATTAACACATGACAGAATCTGTGTACGTACAAAATGAGATTATTATTCTAAGTGGATAACAGTGACTATTAAAAATAAACTTGAAGATGAAAGTGTCTCATGGGGATGGGGATGAGAATAAGTGTGGGTAAAATGAAAGTTTCTTTACCTATATTAGATTTTATATATAGGACTAAGAAGGGGTGTGTGTATGCAAATAGAT
The DNA here is from genome assembly GCA_963932145.1 of Acanthosepion lycidas. NCBI lineage: Eukaryota > Metazoa > Mollusca > Cephalopoda > Sepiida > Sepiidae > Acanthosepion > Acanthosepion lycidas. The sequence continues at coordinate 1,063,445 of OZ010601.1, forward strand.
ATGTTAAACTAAGATTAGTCTGTACAAGGCTTCAACATTGAAGCACCCAATAATAATAATGGTTGCCAAGATTGATAAGCTGACCATACTCTACAGTAGTTTGTGTGCGTGCATGTGAATATATTATTCCAAAACTTTATATATATATATATATATATATATATATGTGTGTGGTCATTTTCAAATATAAAGCATTGGTGAAATACCTCCTCTTTTGTGAACTGAGTCAATTTTATTTATAATTTTTTTACCTGCTCAAAACAGAGGAATTTGAAATCCATGCCTGAGACAAAAGACATGTCATTTGCTCAGTAAAACTCCTGTCAACAAACTGTGTTTCTAAAAATTGTGACAAGTTCAAATAAGACTAAGAGTCAGTACTTCAATTAGAGTTTTCAGATTTTTCCATGAATAAATTATAAATAGTTTCATTTATTTTATTTTTTGTTTGGAAGAAAGAGGCCCATTGTTTATCTGCCCTCTTTATAAATATGGGCTTAAATATAAAACATTTGGAAAAAATTTAGGAACTTGATGGTGTGAAGTTAGATAGATCAGAGGTGAGGAAGGAGATGGTTGGGGGTGAAAAAGGAAAAAATAATGATAATATGAGAAAAAGAACAAAAAATAACGAAAATAAAATATTAAGAAAAAAGAAAGACGACAAAGAGGAAATGTAACGGGAGATGGTACTTATGAAAGTAATTTTGATATTTGCTG
>OZ010601.1:1080021-1087521 GCA_963932145.1 Acanthosepion lycidas
AGATAACTTTCATTTTGTGATTTGATAAGACTGACTCAGCTCAAAAATTCATCCAGAAATACCATAACCTTTCAACTTGTGAAGAAGACCAGTATGCCAAACTCTGTCAAAATCTTTCAAGATGTCCAAAGCAACATCACAAGCTTCAGCATTCTTATCAAAAACTTGATAGACTCTTTCAGCAATAATTGTTAATACATCAGTAGTTGACCTAGAGAAGCAAAAGCCATATTGCTCATCTGAAAGAGGACCCAATGAGGTGAGGTCAATTGCTGATACTTGCTGGAGTACGCCAAACTCTGCTGAATTCCTTCAAGATGTCCAAATCAACATCCCGAGCTTCACCATTCTAATAAAAAGCTTGATAGACTTTCAGCAATAATTGTTAATACATCATGTAGTTGACCAAGAGAAGTGAAAGCCATATTGCTCATCTGAAAGAGGACCCAGTGAGATGAGATCAATAGCTGATACCCCCTGACAATTGAATGTAGTGATTCCTGGAATATGCCGAACTTTGTTGAACTCTTTCAAGATGAACAAAGCAACATCCCAAGCTTCACCATTCTCATCTAAAGCTTGATAAGTATATATTTTATTTTATAATGTTGAAGGTAAAATAATGTATTGTTTACCAGCACATCAATGACTTATTTCAAGCCAAATTAAATAATCTTGAAGGATTTTGATTCAGGTAAATTGGGAATGATTTATTATTATTATTATTATCTTCATGTGTTTTAAGGGTTGAAAGTTCAGTGGAATCTGGATATTTTTCCAAAATGCATACTTTAAGATATTTGTCAAAATTACAGTCATTTGTGTTAAATTGTTTGACAAGTCATGTTGATGTGACATTGTGGTGTCAGATGTTATACCTTTATTCTTTAATGGCCACAGGTAAGATGTCCAACACAATCGGTATGATATGACATTAACTGTACTTATTACTATTTCTGCCATTCTTCCTTAGGATTTGAACCCTTAACTCCTTATTGCTGCCAAATTATTCTCCTTATGGTGGTACCAGGTTACTCATCCCCCGATACCTAAGATCCACAAAATGCCTTGCAGAAAGATTGAACCTGCAACTTCATAGAAGAAAGAGTGATCTGCATGAATCCCTTTATTCAAAATTTAATCTCTAAAAATGATAACCTAATTTAAGGTTTTTTTTAAAAATAAAAATACTTACACAAGGGATTTTTAATGGATATTCCAGTTTTCAATATATATATTTTTTTTTTGTTTACAATTTTCTTGTTTTCATGCAGGACTAAACATGTTTGCGTCAACAATGTTTTCAGTATAAAGCTACACCATTTATCATCTTATAAAGGCCAGAAAGCATACAAGCTGAAAATAACAAAAATGAGGATAATAGTGCTCATAAATGCCTGACTTTAATCATTTCATGGTTTTGAACAATGTTGGTATCAAAAGGACATCCTAATTGTCCAGAGAAACAAAATGAGAAATTTTTGCTATTCTTGTATTTCTATGATTCAGAATTGCTTAAAATCGGTTTGGCATTAAAGAAAGAAAGAAAGAAAGAAACTAATTAAAAAAGGTTACTCACTTCATTTAACACATTCCACAACAAGAGATGTAAATATGTGTGATGGCACATAAGGGGGTATTAGGAGAAATGGCTCCCAGATTATTACCCCAATTAAGAGAAAATTAAGAGAAAGCACAACTTGAGGTGGGGGGGGGGGATATCATGGAGTTTCTCCAAAGTGAAAGTGGTAAAAGGAAGCTTATTTAATGGCTACATCTATGTGAAGCCAAAAGAACTGGCAAATAGTGTTCTATCTTATGAATGTGAGAAACATCAGCATAGCAACTGTAAATCGAAAGTTAAAGATTGTGGAAATGAAGTAGTTGGCTATTTAAATGATCACACCTATACTGCAGACAAACGCCAACCAGAAGTCCTGTTTGTATGCAAGAAATAAAGAGAAAGCTATTAACACCCAAGCAACTGCACAGAATATCATTATCCAAACAGTTCAGTCCATATCAGAAAAATATTTGCCTTTTCTATTGCCCAAAGACAGTTGTCCTATGGGGACAATTGTCCAGGAGGCAGTTGTCCTATAAGCAGATATCACATCAGTCTCATATGAAGAAAAAGTCAGTAAAGAAAGTTATCACAGTTCAGCTCCTTTATTGGGTTTCATTTTCCACTTCTCTCTTATTTTAATTTAGGTACACTTTAGATTAGTCAGCATCATCAGAATCAAACACTGAATAACGACTTCCACACATGAATGCCATACATACAGAACAAACAGAGATGAGACACCAGAAACACAAAGAAGAAAAAACAAATTACAAACAACAGAGTAACATGAATAGAAATCATTAGTAACACACTGCGATCCTGCGGTCAACATGGCAAACTTTTCAGAAAATGTGCCTGCTTTTATGGAGCCTAAGACTTTAGTAGTTGGCTAGCAAAGGAATCATTTGCATAGTTAACACCACTCAGCTCCTATCATGGAAAAGTTTGTATATATTTATTTTACTGTTGTATTTCTCCCCATGTAGGTGTTTACTGTTTACACACTATTCTCAAATTGAAATTTCATGTAACTTTCTCCCTTTCTGAGAATTTATCACTATAAACTTTATAACATATTAATATAAGCAAACTATTTGCTACCATCCTTTACCCATTTAGACCCACATCTCACTGCTATGTTCAGTCTCCAACTGTCTTTGTCATGTTTTTCTTTCCTTCCTTCCTTTTTGTTTTGCAAAACAAGCATTTTAATATAAGGGATCTCACCAGAAATTGGTAAAAATGCAAAATGGCATTAAATGTTTGTTGTATGCATTTCAATATGTTTCTGCTATACATGTAATAAATTTTGCTGTGTGTTGGTCGGTTGCTTTTGATATAGAGGGCCTCGAGAATTTGAAGATGATCTTGGAAAAGATCAAAAGTACATAGGTTAAAAAAAATTTTCACAGAAATTGACCAGTGAGCTTAAAAGAAGGATAGAAATTTGTAAGCATATGTAAAATTGTTTTTGGACCAATGAAAATCTTGCCTTCACAGAAATTAGCTGTTCAGCTACATAAAATTCCTTTTGATATAAAATGAGAGGAAAAATTAAATTAATAAAACAAGAGTGTCTGAAGTCATGTGAAATGTTTCATTTCTGTTCGTTGTGATCAGCATTGAAGTTCTCAAAAGTGAGAAATTAATCACCTATCATTGGCTTCTAGCCAAGCACATGTCACATCAAAGAATTTTTGTCAACAATCCATGAAAGCTAAGCATTTCAAACTGTTTCTCTTTATCCACTATTGAACATATGAAAACCATTCAATGAGCAAAAGACTCTTACCTTTGTTTTAAACATTTTTGAAATTTTTTTTGTGTCAGATCATTTAATCTGCTGTATGAACATTTCTACTTCAAGACAATTCATTAAAACTATGAACTTAAAAAATTTCAGATTTATTTTCCTGAAAATGGACTATTGACACTACTTCAAACATGTAAATTCGTGAATGAATTTCTTATTTTGTTTTGTTAAAATTATCCGTGTATTTCATTGTCATTACCATCCTCCATGAACCTACTTGGAGTGGGTAAATCAACTCTGTCCACTCTAACCCCAGAGCCCCACCCCACAATACATTATTGTGGCTGAACTATGACTATATCCATGTACGTAGTTTTGTATCAATAAACCTGGTTGTTTGTAAGATGTGGTTGATTTTCTTGTCTTCAGTGTGTCATCAAATATTTCATACACTCTGTATATGTGGGATGAATACAGAAAATTCTTAAAAGCAGCTGGGAGAGAAAATAATGGCGAAATACAGAAGGTAGAAAAATTTTTTTTAAAAAATGAAACATTGGAAAGAGTTTAAGGTTTGGCAGGGAAGGGGTTAATCAAGAAAAACCAGATAAACAGAGGATAGTATGAAGTAATGAAGGTGATTTCAGAAAAAGAAAAAAAATGAGAGAAAGGGAGAAGGGATTAGTATGAGGAGATTAGGGAATGACAAAGAGATGGAGAAAAGGGCGGGGGAATGATAAAGTTATAATTTTTTTTTAAATTCGGGAAATGAAGATGTTATTATTTCTTAAATCGATCTGTTCCTGTTGTTAGTAAAACCGTCATTTTTTTTTTTTTTTTTTTTTTTACAATGCTCACTGCCAACTACCAGTTACCAACACAGCCTAGAGAAAGTCACTACTTTTCCTAGAGGTTATTGAAGTGCACTTTGGGATTGTTCCTAAAATACAAAGATATTTGTGCATATAGAAATGAAGAGGAAACAAAATGTATGTGAAAAGTGAGGTAAAAAAAAACGGACTTCTAATAATGCAACTGAATGTAAGTTCACTCAGTCAACACATTCGCTAACAAAACTACTGTGTCATTCTTTACATACATACATATATGTATATATCTGTGTGTATATATATATATATATATATATATATATATATATATAGGTAATTATACTCATTTCGAAAAACCTTCAAATTTTTGATTTGCCAGTAATCAAATCAATCTCGAAGGAAAAAAATGTTTTAAAAAAAGAAAGAGCTAGAAACATGAAAGTCTGTTGAAAAAAAATCACACAGATACAGGTTTAAAGCCCAAAGAAAAAACCCCGACACGAGTAAACAACTAACTAAAGAGCTCAATACAACCGTAAAGCAGACCTAGATAAACCTAGCTCACTAGGTTTATGTGTGTGTGTGTGTGTGTGTGTGTGTGTGTATATATATATATATATATATATATATATATATATATGTATGTATATATATATATGTGTGTGTGTGTGTGTGTGTGTGTGTATATATTATTATTATAATATTTTTATTATAAGAGATTATAATAAAAACATTTTAATTTTCTACACAAAAGCTTTCATGTTTCAATACCATGATTGTACTTCTTCAGGCAATAGTTGATAACTGATGATAAAAATGATTTTTTTAGGGAAATTTAAAAACAAATCATTACCTCTTTTCCAAAAGTTAAAGTGGGGAAGCTTAAAGTCAGAATTAAAAATATACTTGTGGGTATATTGGGATTAACTAATTAAAAGTCTGATCTATGCTAAATAGAAAAATAAGGTCAGAAGGTGGAGGTGGATGAGTTATTTTTTCATGTCATGATAAACTGGCACTTAGACATGTCAATCCTTGACACTTGTGGAGGATATGGTAGAGACAAATGTATCAAGATTGTAGCCAAATATGATAATTTATTTGTTGAAGTGGTGGTGTAGGTTAATCAGATGTCAAGTTATCAGAAACAAATTTCTTTTAAAACATTTTTTTATAGTCAGAAGGCCTCCTAAAAGTTATCTATAACATTAAAAATGTGAAACATCTTTATCAATGCCAAGAATACTGAATAGTCGGCAAAACATACAAATAATAAAGCTGAACAAACAAAATAAAGTATATTACCTGCAGGGTAATATATATATATATATATATATATATATATATATATATATATATATATATACACACACACACTAATAAAATGATGGCTATAAAATTGTAATACGTAATTGTTTTTTATAAAACATTTTTTAACTATATTTTAAGGTAAGACAGGCTGTTCACATTTCACTGTTAATTCACTTCTTTGGTTCAACAGAGCCTTTTTTGTTAGCAAACTTGATTATATGGAATTTTTCCTGTGAACATAGGAAACAGATCATGTAAAGATTTACAAGTTCTAGTTTTTTCAATACCTTACATTTTACTGTAGGGGTTTTGGTAACTTCTTTTAAGTACCAAAAATATTTAGAAAGGGACATCCTGTTTCTGTACATGTTGCTGAAAGATAATATATGTTGCTACCACCTACCTTTAAAGGAATTCTTGGTATTGCCGATATAAAATTTTTTAACTGTTGCATTTTCTATAGTTGAACTAGTACTTAGGTAAACAGGGGAATCAGTTTGACACCTATTTTGCAATAGACACTCACTAGGATCTCCACAATTACACATTTTAGTATCAATTTGATATCTTTATTTGGAGACATATATATATATATATATATATATATATATATATATATATATATATATATCAAATATGTGGTGCAGTTCAATTTATATTATAATGAATCATTCATACAAAAAGTAGATTAGTAAAGTTAATGATATAAAATGGTGAAATCCTTTTGCAAACAAAATTTTAAAGGTGCATTAAGCTACAAATCACTTGATGAATGTTATGATTCTTGTTTTTATAATTATAAACTGTATAAGGTCTTTCACAAGTACTTTCAACTGTACATTCAGTCACCCTCAGACATGGAAATGAATTTGTTTTTTGGTAAAATTCAGCTAGCCTCCAAGATGGAAAAATTAAAAAACATATTTAGATTCACATTTAATTTTTTTGTCTTGGATGCTACCTGAATTTTACCAAAAAACAAATTAATTTCCATGTCTGAGGACGACTAAATGTACAGTTGAAAGTACTTGGGAAAGACCTTATACAGTTTATAATTATAAAAACAAGGATCATAACATTCATCAAGTGATTTGTAGGTTAATGCACCTTTCAAATTTTGTTTTTGATTCATTGTAATATATATATATATATATATATATATGTGTGTGTGTGTGTGTGCGTGCGTGCATGTGTATATATGTATATGTGTGCATATATATATATATATATATATATATATATATATATATATATATACATACACGTGTGTGCATGTGGCAGAGAGCTGTTGCAGACGGTTATGAGACATTTCAAGTGAAGAACTTAGCACATACAGAGCTTAAACGGGTTCTGCATTGTGAGGGGCTTGAATGCTAATATAGTGAGCTGGAAATAGGAGAGATGTGACCGTATTCTACTGTCTAAAGCTGGCTATGTTAACCATCTGGAATCACATGAGAAACAGCCTTCTCATGCAGTGCCACCTTTGCGACCAAGTCATACTGCTTGTGTGATTTGTGGCAGGGTATGCAAATCTGCATATGGATTGAAGTGACAGATGTGCATAAGAAACAGATATCACAGCAAGATCCGATCAACTCTATGAAGACATTAGAATATCTCTCATCTATGTTTCAAGCCATGCAAGTCAGCTGATGGCTTGAAGAGTCACCTTTGTGGCCATTCACAATCCCCTATCAAATTTTTTCCGCTTCAATTTAAATAAAATTTAAATTTAGGCAAACGACCTGAAATGATGTTTAATCCTAAAATATCAGCCAATTTCAATGATATCAAGACACCCTAATAGAGGATAACACCCCACCCCCATAGTGAAAATTTTGGAAGCCCATAACTTGAGTATTTGAACCTCTATTATCATGAGGTCTTTATCATATGTTTTAGTCACCTTCATATATTTTGAAGCCAACTCAACTTTAGAGTGGGAAGAGGTGAAGGGGGAGGGGGGGGGCTAAGCCCCCTGCCCTTAAAAATCTTAACACTACAACCATTGGACAGATTCTTATGAAATTTGAAAG